>JUFY01025645.1:3317-74683 GCA_001855655.1 Leptopilina clavipes | reverse complement strand
GAGTGAAATAATGGACAGTTTAGCACACTTTAAACACGTAAATAAAGTGGCCATTATTTCAAAAGTTGAAAAAAAAATAAAAATGAAGACTAAAACTATAAATTCTTATGAGTAATTAGTTTACATGTTAATTAAAATAACAATTATTAATATTATTAGCAATAAAATTTTAAAATAATGATTTTATTTCTTAATTTTTGATCTTTGAAAAAGTAGAATATACTAACAACCAACAATTTAGTGAGTAACTTTATCATTGTCTGCAAACCTTAGTGCATCGAATACCATGCGTCGAGCTTTGTTCTTCTTAACTAGAGAAGTTACTAACAGATGGAACCACACTGCAAACTCTACAAAACTTGTATAAACCCTATCTGGCTATTACCAGAAATATCAAAAAAAGTTGTACGATTTTCATTTGAGTTCTCAAAAATATGATAAATACAGCAGGGATGTGTTCGTAAATAGTCTAATTCACTATAGACACCTTCGAATATAGTGAAATAGATTATATATGAACACATGCCTGAAATACAGTATATTAATAATAAACATAATTTTCTAATATTTTTAGAAAGCAGTCTCCATATGAAGTATGAATCATTTTTTTAATAATAATCTTATATAATTTATTTTTTTAAATAAAAAGAGATTAAAGAGATTTTACTTGAAAAATTTAAATTAAATTATCTGTTTATACAATTGTCTCTTACTACTAATATAAAAATTTCAAAACAAAAAATGCCTTTCTTAAAAATAAGACTAATATTCATCTGTACTGCATAAGTCTTTTTAAAAACAACAAATTGTGTTTTTAAGTAAAATACTAAATATTGGATACTAAAATATATAATTATATTTAAAAAGTACACGCTTTCTAGGACGGGTAAAACAATCACATAATAAAGCGATTTGCATATGTATACCTATATATATATAACTCATGAATAGTTTAATTGACTATATATATTAATTAATTGTTCTCATTTAGAAACTAACGTGACATTTTGTTCCGTCTTCCTTAATTTAATGTTTGTCGGCTTCGTTTTAATAACAAGTTTCGAATGTGTCAAATCTGTGAAGTCTGTTTTCGTATTCATTATTCAATGATTTATATGTAAAACATAAAATTTAAATATAGATTTCGAATGTTGAAATCAAAGATTATTATTCCAGAAATAAATGAGCCTTTAAATTTAATCATACAAAGCAATAATTAAAACTGTTTATTCTCCATAAATCTGAGGTATAGTTTTCTTCAAATAAAATATATTCGGTTACCAATTATTTTATAATATCTAATCAAAATAAATATATAACCTACAATTAGAAACAAATTCAAATTGAAATATCAAAGAGAGAATTTTAAATATTACTTTACTATTTTTTGTAGCGAAAGTCAACAGACTTCTGGTATTGGTTAAAACTGAAAAAATAATGTTCTTTTCCTTAAAACACATTTATTATTTATTTATTTTAGGTGCATACAAATATAAAGGTACAATATTGTATATTATACACATATAGACATCTTTTTGGTACAAAATCCTTTTTCTTTTTTTATATTCCAAGTTGGTTCGGAGCGTGTGAAAAGAAGGTGCAAATGAAGCGTCATGCCAGATAATGATAATGATGACGGCGGTGGGACTTAACTTCTTCTTGAAGTGAAAAAAATCTATCTCCTTTTATTCTCTAACCTGAACACTAAGGGATCCGCTACCGTCCCGCTCTTTGTCCCTTTTGATTTTATATCCGCTATTCAAATGACGATCGAGACCATGTCAAAGTGCTACTGTGATTTGATATGATCATGTGGTAGTGAGAAGTAATTAATAGTCTGGTAGAAAAATAAAATATACAGCTATAGTATAAGAGTGAGAGGGATTTTACATGACACGTGTTCTGTTCCACTTTTGTTGAGCATAAAAAGCATTTTCATTGAGAATTGTATACTAGAAGTCTCAGATAAATCGAATTAAATAAATATAAATTTCTACACAATTTGAATTACTGATGCAGTCGAACAAGGAATTCCTACATATTGTCACTTTTACTAATTTCAATTATAGTCACGATTATCTGAATAGTCTGTTTTTATGAAACACCAACTATATTCGTCTATCATAAATATTACATAATTTTAACACTTCTTTAATTTTCATCTTCTTTAAAAATAACATCATTATCCTTTTCATCTAAAATTTACGTCGAACCGTGGTCGATAAAATCAGACATTAACGATGCCATAGAATTAGTTTTAAAGCTATGAAGGTGAAAGAAACGATCTGTTTACTTTGCCTTTTTTGACCCAAGTGTTTCAACTTTCTGCTCGGTGCCGCCCAAAAAGAATAAATTGCTATACCCAATTTCTTTCGAGTAATGCATTCAAATTTGGAATAACCAATCGAATATAGTGTTGCCAACACCCTCAATCAATAATTGTTCTTCAAGTAAAAAAGGATTGAATTGACTTTGAAAATATTGTTCAACGTGAACTTACCCCTATGGGGTGTAAAGCAAAGAAGAGGGTGAGAAAAGTGTCGGTCTGTATCACACTTAACTCCCCGTAGCGAATGCTTGAGCACGAGTCACAGTGCGAGATCAGGCGTTAAATGAAATTAGTGCGGTGATTAGTTAAGCTTATAACCAGACCGTTTAACTGATCCTTTGGGTTATAAATTATTTTAAAATGACTTGCAAAATTTTATTAAAGAAACTCACATCTATTACACGGAAGTTTACAGATTTTCCATTTAAACATGATATATATATATATATATATATTATTTTTATTTTATTAAAGTGCATATCGATAGAAAAGAGTTTATTTCATTTTCAAAAATAAAAGAGAGAAGTAAGAGCATCATATTTTCTTATTCGTCAAATCCAGATGATTTGTACCTTTTCGTTTAAAATCACCAAGACAAATGTAGCAAAAAATTTACTTGTTCTATATATCATTGACTTAGTTACTTTGTTCGACAGAAAAAAGACAATTGAAAGATCGATGGAGGCTAAAATTCTATGTTTCATCGAAAATCTTAAAAGTAATTATAAACCAAAGTCTTGGATGTGCCTGTCGGCGTGTTTCTCGAAAAGGTTAAAAGGTAGACCGCCGACTAACTACTTTTTTAAAACACCGTAATATGTGTTTCTAAGCTAAAATAAACGTGTGTGCATGTGTGTTGAACCATATATGTATATTGGCAAATTGAAAATATGTACATAGTGATTTTAGCAATAAGAATGGTATTATAATGTAAGTAGTTGACAAAATATTTGAAATTAAACAGTCCTTAGGTACATATTTTTATTTTTATTCATTCATCATTATAAATTAGTTTAATTTAAAATATACAATAAAAAATAAAATTAAAATGAAATAAATTACAATAAAATTATTGACTCATAATAATAAGAAAGAAATATATAAATAAAATTTAAGAAAAGTAGAATGGGATTTGGAATTATTGTTGCTATGAAATATCAACCTGAAGCAGCGTTGGCGCCGCGTGCGGCACTCGTCAAAGGGGTCCTCCGCCCAGTCTCTGCCTCCGCCCCATAGCGTCTTTTACTCATTGACCACTGGTCTGACATCTCGTCAGACCATGAGTGTCATCCCTTATGTTTTAAAGCAGGTGTATACGAGAATATTTCATAGAAACAAAATTCAACAATCAAACCTGCGGCAAGAAATAGTTGATAATCACAATTGTACTTTTACCTATACCACAAACTTTCATATAAATAATAATACACTAAAAATAATAAATTCCATGTCTTTTTTAAAAGAGAGTGGGTTACAATAGCCTATAAAGTAGGTTACAATACCAATAACGTATAAAACATTATACTATTAGGAAAATTACAAGGAATTATTTACTACAGAATATATTTCAATAATCTCTCTCGAATAATGGAAAAATTAATTTGGTGAGTGACTTTTTTACTTTTATTAATGTAAACATCAATCTATTTATGGACTTGACAAAAAATGTAAATAGTATGAAAAAATTTACGCGAGGAGATAATTAATTACTTTTTAAAAGGACAATTACCACAATGGGCAAACCTCTCGACACCCAATACCGCAGTAACGAAGAAAGAAAATTTTGTATGATCATCGTTGCTACTGCGATCCACCGAATCCACGTCATCCTATACTATATATATCTTATCTTGAAAGTAAAGCTTATCTAAGCTTACAGCTCACTTAACAAAGTAAAGTTGCTGGCGTTTAGTCTGTAACTAATGAAGCCGCGATTCGTTGGGTTTCGTTTAAATTGCCGTGAGGATAGGGTCAAACAATCAGAACTGCGGAACAACGGTACATTATATATACCTATATATATGAATCTATCACCGAAAGGATGGCGCCAACGCAGTTAGCTTCCTTCGAGATTTAAATTAATGATCTTCTATTCTCCTTCTAAATCCTTATTTTGTATTTCGAAGCGCTGGGTAAATTATTATCCATGACGCCTGTACTATTATAATATACTTTGACTTTTATTATCTTCGTAACTGTATAGAAATTAATGTTTTATTTACAGTTTTCTTTGAGAGAAAAAGTGAATGAAATAAAAGTTTTTTTTTATAGAGATAGCATTAATATCTTTTTATCACAACGAACACAAGTATTTTTTTCGTTTTCACACATGAAACGTAAATGCGTAAGTGTTTTTGTGTTCCATTTAGTTTTTGGTTTAAGTTTTTATGAATGAAAAGATATTTAATCTTAATAGTGGTACAGTTCATTAGATGGTCCCGTTGATTTTGGAAATTTTCGGGTTTATATATATCTATATCTACTACCTGCTCTTTTTTGCCGATGAGGTTATATCCGGTTTCTCCTCTTCTAATGAATCATCTCGGAGCGCTAATTGCTGCTAGCAGTAAACCTACATAGCCGACCTTTGACTCTTGTATATTACTAATAGATGCCGCTTCCGCGACCTTCCAGCCGACCTTCTCAACTCTCCCTAACTAATTTAGTTTATTTTTCTCATCTCGTTGTTTCCTTTTTCTTCACCTTTTCAAAGTTTCATTTAGATTTCCTTTCCTTGTATCGATCGATGTAGAAAAGTAATGTTGGGGATGTGTTCATGTACCAATATCAACCATTTACTACCAGTATTACATAGAGAAAATTCAAAGTGTAGAAAACAAAAATATACTTCGGCAGTCAAGTTTGTTGAATTTTATTTTGAAAGACTGTCCTGCATAAAATTAGGGATTAAAATTTTTCTCTATATACTCGTACAAAAGATGAAAGGAAAAAGGAATCACAGGGTTAATCCCGCCTTTTTTTAACTTAACTTAGACCGACACGGTCGTCATCTCCTATATAGTCGTAGATAATTGGCCCCTATACGTGATTTCTAGTTTGGTGCCAGAGGGAATTCTAGGAGTCGGTAGACGGTCAAATCCAGTTTTGGACGGCATTTATGCCGCAAGGACCCCGAGGCATCGTTTACGGCTGATCTAATAAAAGTCCGTTGTTTCTTAGACGTTGTAAACAGGCGAACGTTGCAAACATGCTTTTCAGAGATCAGAGTCTTTCTTTCTTTTTAAAAAGTAACAAAATAAAAAGAACTTTGACGCAAAGGGCTCTAGACCACCAAAGACTCTTTTTATTCAGTTTTTATTCTGTATCTTAAAGTATCTTTTCATGTCATCTATATTAATAATAAAAGTCTATGTGTAAATGAATCATTGTACAATGATCAATTACAAAATTGTTATTTGAGAAAATTAAATAAATATTCAAGTACCTAATAATGTTTGCCGTTCGAGTTTCTTTGGAAAAGTATGTGGTTTGTATGAAAAGAAGAATGGTTTTTGTGATCAAGTTGCAAATTAAAAAAAATCTAATATATACATGGCATAGTTGCGTGATAACCGAAGGCTATCCGCTGTGCTGCAGGCTATCATGGAGAAGGATAGCGGTCTGACACACCCGTATAAAATAGTAATGATGAAGGATATAGAGATACGAAGGCAGTTTTTCTCTCCAAGAAAGTCAGTTCATATAAATATAAGTCGTCAATATGCACCATCGTCACTCATAAACAGCAGTGAAATAAATAAAATATAAGTTACCTCAAAACTAAATGCCTCGCGGTAATGACAAAACGTATAAATTTTATGATATTAATTATATGTGTCCAACAGTAGAACTAATAGTTTTTAAAGGAATTGAGGAAGACGAAAATGACCAAATGTCACTCACTAATTCAAGGGACAGTTTTGTTCTCTACAATTAGCCATTCGCTACTACCCTATGCTCACTATTGGAAAATTTTGACAAAATGGGAAAGCAGTTTATCTTCGAAAGGAAGTCTTCTAAAGTTTATACGAACTAAAAGAACACCGCGGTAGTCAAACTCAAAAGTGACATTTTAGGGTGAAAAAGGGACTTTCCCATAAAGTGCTTCTTGCACAGACAGACCACTAACCCCAACAGATGTACAGCTGACTGCGTCATTAAATAATTCCTATTAAAGGAAACCTGTTCAAATTTGTGGTTCCTCTATATTCTTGCTGTCTTATTTAGAATACATTTTTAGACGACACTTTCTATCACGTATACCTATAGGATTAATTAATCATATTATCAACATTTTGTTATATTGAAAAAAGCAAATTCGGGTTATGTTATTTTAATATGGAAATAACTTAGAGCACTGACGTATTATTATTACTGAATCTTTCCCCCTTTTTATATTGGGATGCATATATGATGAACAGTTCCTATAGGTTGAACTTGTTGCACTCATATGTGTCCATAAGCGTATTTGCAGCAATCGGCTTGAATTAAATCCAAACCAGTATTTAAGCGGGCATAGGCCGTTGTAACCACGCTCAATGGAGAGAATTTTTTAAATGAAAATCAATGAAAATATTGAGTGTCACATAATAAAATAAATAAATTTATCACTGGTTAACGGCTTGATGTTTAGTTTATACTTTTCAATGTTATGCAGAAAAATCGAAAAACGTTACCTGATTACTGAATACCAATCTATGAGTGTACAGCTGCAAAAGTAGTGGCTTTGCTAAATATAGGAAAAAGGTTTCGGCCGAGAACACGATAATACAGTGTAGATTGTAGAACAATGTTTGCTGGCAACGCCCACCAAACTTTTACTGCCGAGCAGCAGTAAAGAACAAAAATTATGATCGGAGCTTGTCACTGCTCCGGGCACTGCAAAACTCACGTCCTACAATGTAAGAGGTGACCGTAGCTTCAAAGTAAAAAATATAAAAGTATACATACATATATAAGTTAGTAAGTAGAAGGTGAAAATAAAAAACCAATCGTAGCTCAAACAAAAAATATACTATTTTATATTTATACTCATATAAGCACAAGTAAATTTACATTAACATAGTTATTATAAATGTTTCTTCTCTTCTAAAGTTGAAAAATTCTATTTAAAAGTAGATACAATTATCAGATAAAACAGTACAAATCTTGCAAGGTTGTTTCTCTCCTTAAAAAATAAAAGCTTATTTTGAAAAACCAGTATGAAGTTGTATATGAAAACATTTGAATTTTGAGATGTTATTTTGTTGGTTAGATTATTTGAGTTTATTGATTCAATAGAGATAGATATATGACAAGAATATTTTTAAAGAATAACAAATACATATAACTGAATATATATATACCCGCAACAAAAATTATACCACATTTTTGCGAATATATCTATAAACTCCTGTGTTTTAATGCAGGAGTTTTGGATGCACCGTGAAGAGGTGTCAGGGGTGAAAAAAGAAGGGAATTCGGAAAAAAATAAAAAGCAAAAACGCTAATACTAAAAGAAAAGTTAATGAATTGTAAAATACTTATAATTAAATAATATTTTCTAAATTGTACATAGAAGTGCATATATACAAAATTTGTAATAAACTATAAATAATAAGAAACATTATAACATTACTACACATGTTTACATAAATTTCAGTTAAATAAGAAGTGGTGAAAGTATGTAAGATTTTAATTACAAATCAATAACAAAAATTTAAAAATCTATAAATTCGTTATTTACTTTCGATTTAAAAAATTTCGAGCACTCCCGAATCACGTGTTGACTAACTGAAAGATCGCGGTTTTAAGTATATTACGAACACTCCCGGAGATGACATTCACTTATAAAAATTATGAAATTGGATGTGATTTCAGAAACACGTGGTCAAATAAGACGCACGACAATAATTTTAAAATTTTGATCAAATCTTTTTGACCCACGCTGATTACTAAAGTAATAATCCCAACAATAAACTGACGTCAAGACAGGGTGGAGATACAAAACTGGTGAAGTAGAGGGTTTTACTCTTACATTCTCAAAATTTCAATTAAAATATAATCATTTTATACACCTGTAAATAAATATATTGCAGATAAAATATTTTATATCCATTCGAAATACAAAACAATAAGTTTGTGTTTCAATAAATTAAAATTTAAAAACACGTGAAAGAATATGTTTTTATTAAATATTCTTTAAGGTGCCTTTACTGTTTTAAATATTAGTATAACTCTCGTGTATATTGGTATATATACTTTGATGACGAAGTGAAAAATTGATTTCAATTGATTATTTGAAGACTTTATTATATTGTTATACTAAAAACAGGCCCTTGCAGCACATGAATATTCAGAATACCTTTTATCAGAGCATCCTAGAGATATAGTGCAGCTTCTGGCGGTTTGGATATCCATAGAATGTACTATGGATTTATTTTAAAGACATCCTTTGAGAGGACAAACGTCCTACATTATTAGGTATTATATACACTAGTGGCTGCGGTGTTGAGTAAATAATTTATGCAAAAATAATACATTTTTATAATTTTTATATTTCAGGTAAAAAAAATTATTATTAAAAATACAGTGCTTATATTTGAAGGCTAAAAAAAAGAAACGAAATAAATTTATTTTAAATTAAATTACTATAAATTACTATAAATACTTGTATAGAAATAAGTGTGTATTTATTTCGTATGTATTATACATTTTTAAAAATAATCATATATATCATATAATAAGAAGATGCTTCTTTATTTAATTATTCTTTTTTATTACAAAGCTGATTGCCATTTTTTCATTCTAAGAAGTTTCATACGCAGCAGCCCAGGTAATAATTTATAAAATGCTGTCATTTCAGAAGATTAACTGATACTGAACTGAATAAGATATGTTCAAGTGTTAAGGAGTAATAAAAGTATAATGAATCGTAAATAAATACTTTTATATTCATGATAGACAAGCAATGGTGGTTTTCAACATCTGTTGGAGAAAGTCCCACATTTATCGATAAATTTCGCGAGAGAAATATTTCATTACTCCTGTCAACGTCAAAATAATATGGATGCATCGCAGAAGCTTTAAAGCGTCATCTCACATATATAGTTCTCGGAGTTTCTTCGCAGCTTCCGGATTCAAGTGCACAGTAAGAGGGAGAGAGTCAGATCCAGAGAGAGGTTTTGATGAAGGAAGGGAGTAAGAGAGAAAGAGACTTTAAAGGATGGCGGTTGATCGGGTATGTTGGGTGGGTGGGTGGGTATGAAGAGGACGGGAACCCGAACACTAAAATTTCTGTAAGCTTGCCGCAGAGCAAGGATCCTAGATACCCCCGGCAGTGCGTGTCCGCGTGTATAATCCAGGTATAGTGTCCCAGAACACCTCTGAGGGTGTTAGGGGGCTTCTCTTGGGCTCGGTCAGATTCTGGTACGCCTCGCGGACACCATAATGGTCTCTGGTGCACCAATGACGTCTTTGGACGTCACGCTGAGTCGATGGGGAACGGAATCGCCAACCAATGGTTGCGTGTTCCATCTCAACTGGAGGCGGAGGTAGCAGTAGCGCCACTACGGCCGTCGCAGGAACCGCACTGTCGAGTTCGGGGAGAGGCATTATGTATCATTATACTGATCCGCGCCGCGCGGAGTGCACTACAGTTACTGAGTAAGGCGCGCGTGTGTGATTCTTAGTCTTCTTCGTCATTATATTTGTGTTAACCATTGCCTTGACACTGCGCGCGTGAAAACAATTATCGGTGTATGTCTGTAGAAAAAATAACGGTGCTATCTGCTGCCTACTTTTCTTTGGATTTGATGCTCCCGAAAGCATTTCAGTGTTTTCTACAGTTCCCTGCAATTATTGTGGATTACTCGTTCAGGCATTTTCCGTCGGATACAGAAAAGTGATTACGGATGTGTGTACCACTTAGTTCAATGATGTTTGGTCCTCTTGAGTTGATTTCACAGTTAGGAACGATTTTAATTGAGAAATGCACAATTTTGGTTTAGCAAATGATCATGCGGATAGGCGTCAGGGTGTTTCTCCAAATTTCATATACATAATTTGTGGCGCTGTGCATTTCAAGTAGTAACTGGCGATACTAATCAGACACTAGTGGATAGATTGTCGCTGCATTGGAAGATTGAAAGATCCTTTTTCTGGATGTTGGAGGATCAGCATCTAGTCTTGAAGTGAACGATTTTATGGAGACCTGTGTTGAATGCGAAGCGACGCAACGCGTGTGTTAAGTGTGGACGGTGTTTACAGTGAGCTGAATTGTTTTGACAACCATACAATAGTGTTCTCTCATAACCAGTATTAAACCTCGGGGAATTAAAAATAAAAGGCAAGGTGGAAGAAGAGTTGCTGGTATCGTGCGTGTGTTATAAATTTTGGTACATCAACAACAACCTATCTCACATGTTGTCATCAGACTCAGTAAAGTGCCCGCTAGTCTGAGCGGATACCTGGCCCCAAGATTCGGGCCCCGTGGCGTGTGGAGGACTTTGGAGGTGAGGCGCGGGTGGCTGGGTGCGACTTTGTCGCGTCTAAGGTGGAGCGTCCGGGCAGCACGACGACGCTCAACTTCACGGACCTGGGGAGCCCATTCGGGGCGGGCGACCCCTGTCCGTCGAGTACCCCGACCCCGAACAGCATGTCGGGTGGTGGACCGTCGGGTGGAGGAGGCGGCGGTACTGGTGGCGGTGGTGGAGGTAGTGGCGGAGGCGGCGGTGGATCCGATATGGAGCAACACCTTCATCACTCTGGTTTAGGTTCGGTGACACCTGGTCCACCCGGTGGTACCGGTGGTGATAGTGCCTCCAGCACCCCAGTCTCCCAAAGCGGCAAGTCCGCTTTTATTGAACTTCAGCACAATAACCTTTACAATCCCGCTGGCCTCCGTGGCGGATATCCCGGAAGCCACAATGTCCCCAGTGCACATCAGTTTTCTCACCAACTCGGACATCAGGGCTCGGGACCCGGTAGTGGTAATCAACAGCACGCTGATGCCGGATTCCCCAGTCCTAGGTCGGCCCTAGCCGGATATCCGTTCGCGCCCATGCATCAGCACAACGCCTATGGATATCACCTGGGATCGTACGCACCCCAATGTCCCTCACCGCCCAAGGACGGTGAGTACCCCAACTGTATGTATTCGCAGCTTTTTTTACTTACTGTTATCGTTATTACATTCATATTTATTTATATGACCTCAATGCAAAGCTCTCTTTAGCTTTCATATATGAATACCGTTTCAATAATACTTGACCACAATAAGAAAGTCAACAAATTCGACCAGCAATATGGAAAAGTTTGTAGTACATTTTCAACAAAAGCCAAAGTTCACAATCTGGAACTAAATAACAAACACACACATATAAATATCATTATTTTACCATTAAAGCATAAGGATCGACTTGGAAGAAATTAAATTTTACCCGAACATAATAATTTGTTTAATTTATTCGTTTCTTCAAACGTGGCTATCTGCATATATTCTTGAATATGTGTCAGTAAATTTAAGTTTTATTTAATATCGTTTGTCGAATTTACAGCTTATTATTATTAAGTTGAACGTTATTTGGATGAATCAAAACTTTTTTTTAAAAACTATATTAGGATCCTTAAGACATCCTTATCTTAGTTATGTAGTGCCGAAAGAAGGGAAACTTTAAAGAAAGCTCTCACGGCGTGCGGTGACAGCGTGTCTGACGGTACCAAGGTATTTCGTCCGTTTATTCTACGTCTTGAGATCGATACATGGTGGCTATAAGCTGCGACCGCGCGTTAAAAAAACATACTGTATATTCATAGCATTTTATTCGTATTCAATCTTGCCAACGTTTTACATTATCTTTCTTTTTTATTGACATAAAGGTCAATGATGGTTTTCCAGAGTATTCAAAAGATTAATAATGTCACGTCGAACATTATTAAATAAAATTCTCAATTTAATTGATTTTCCTCTTTTTCTGCAGAGCCCTGCTGTTAGAAATAAGAAGTTGATTAGCGTAAAACTTTGAAAAAAAAGCTTGACTTTCATAATAATAGCACACTGGAATGGTCAGTTTGACCTTAGCCGAGTAGAAAGTAGTTTTAGAGTGTGAGTTTTGGAAGCAGGCAGTAAATTTTTATCGCTTCCTCTATGCTAATTTGAGGGTGACAGATTGAAAGACCACAATGAATATAGAAAACGGAATCTGGAGTAGCAGGTAGCAGTCAGGTTCACAGAGTAGAATGCTCTAATGAAAGCAAGATATACGAGGTCCAGTTCGGATTCTCGTAAAAGACCTCCAATGCTATGAATGAAGTAATTAAAACCGGGATGGATGAACCACAAATTCCTTCTTTAGACTTTCAACTCTAATATTTATTTTAGATTGAGGAAAGAGAAAGCAATGATTTATTTAAAACATTAGTTTATCAATTGAAATTAGTTTTCAGTTTTAAAACATACTCTGATTCTCTTACATTTTAATACTTGAAAAATGAATCATAAAAAGTTGGTAACAATAATGAAAATTAATAGTAATGGCGTTCTTCTTTTCAACAAATAACAGTTGGCAGTTACTAGTAGTTTGTAACTTATTACGTTACATGCAGATGTTTTCCGTAAACTTTTTTTTCTTTTTCCATACCTAGTAACCCCTGCACAATTTTCAATTCATAATAACACGAAGAGTTTGTCCACAAGTGACTTGAATATTTCTTGTTGGAGAAATTATTGCATTTCAACTTGTTCAAGAGAGCTTACGATAGGAAATCTGAATCTGCAGAAACGTGAGGGTAATTTTCGTTCTGTAAGTCGAAGCTGTTCTTTCATGAATTTTAGATCAAGACTGAAAAGGGTTCCCTGCCAAAGCAATTGCCTGTTATTGCAATTCTTATAACTACTTTTGATTTTCTTTGTGGGGAAAATTTGATTTAATAGTTGTTTTGGGATTTTTCCAGCATAAGGGGAAATTTGTAGTTGTAGGTAGGTATATTAACCAGTTCGATTTAGCTCAATGTTTGGTATATCGCTTACTCGATATTATGTTAAATTACAAAATTTATGTTTCTTATTCAACAAAAGCATTAAATGTGAGTACAAAATATATTCTTATTTACTCATTATATTCTCATCATATATGATGCGAATATAATTATAATATACGTATCTTATATATAAATTTTTGAAAATCTTGGTTCATATTCAGTTAGTAAAGTTATATATACACATATGTGTATAACTTTTAACAAAGATGAATTATACATCTAAACTATATTTGTCAATGTAAGCAATTATTATAATGTGGCAATTGTGACTGTCATAAAAAGCATGAAAGAAAAACCAGATTAGAGCAAGAGTTATGTTACCGCAGGTCTACAGAGACTAAAGTCGATTGTTATACCTATAACTATATTGTACCCGATTATATTCTAGGGGTAATAAAGTCATCAGCACCTACATATTCGGTTGATAATTAATTAAATAATAAATATCGTGTTATGATCATAATTTGCTTAATTGCTACCAAACACGCTATTGTTTGGATATAAATACTATACCTTACAACAGAAAAACATTCGTTTAAGTGACGTTTTGGTGAAAAGTGAATTTTCTGCATTAATGAATTGTTTGAATATTCACTTTTTAATTGTAAAACTAAAAACACTCACATATTATATTTTTCCGTTGCATAAAGCAGTGCTTATTTGCCTTTTAACTGGAAATATGTTATCGCTTCAATTTTGTCAATTAATTTAAAAACATCTCTAGTTCTTTTTACAAAAAAAGGATAATTTTTTATTACACTGAAAAAAGAAATTTATTCGATTCCAATAATGAATTACTTCAGTATTATCAAATAAACTTTAATTAAATCAGTAATTTCTGTATTTAAATCAAATACTACTAAATTGACTCAAATAGTCAAGTAATCCATTATTATTTGAATCAAATAAATTTTTTTTCAGTGTAGTTTTCATATATACTGTATAAACGATTGTTTTGAGAAAGAAAAAAATTAGATATATTAAAAAAAAGTGAAAAGTAATAATTGACATGGATTTTATTCAATGTTAATATTGGAATATTTATTCAAAGTCGAAAAATAAAAAAAAAGAATTATATTAAGCAGGTGGTCACTAGATACTTAAAGGTTGATGAATTCAATCAATAAAATATGAGTGTTTTGCTGTCGTATAGCTGTAGTAGGGTAACTTGGTTTTTTTCAGTTCGTCGCGAGTGTTTGAAATGATAGAGGGGAAATTCATCTAGTATTTCTTAATGCGTAAAGGGTGTAGCTCCCCTAATGACAACGTCAATACTTACAAAGAGTTACACCCAGAGTGGCGTGATCGAGTCAATATACATGTAACTAAATTTTTTATGATTCTACATCATCTTTCTGTCGCCGTTATTATTTAGTAATTTAGATATTTCAAGTTTTTCAAAATTGTTTCACTTTGTAACAATTCCTAGAACATTCAAGTATTATTTTTCATATTTCCTGATAAAATAATTTAACCAAAAACTGTTGACCTAAAATGTTTTCATTTTTATTTTTCTTGTGGTTGTAAATATAATTTTTTAAATAGTGGTTTATTTTTTGAAAGCATTTAGTAAACCTTAAATTAAAACCGTTTAGTCCTGCTAATTATTTAAGATTCTTGTCGTCGATTAAAGACTTGAGAAAGTTTACTGTCTAATCATCACATCTCACATCAGTATAGTAGCGAGAGACTAAAAGTTGGACTTGAAAAAATTCTTGGCACAAGAAAGTTAATCGCGGTATCAGAATGAAACGTCTAGCAAAGGTTGGCGGGAAATGTCGTTGAAACACGAAAGGCGCGCTCGTCTTTAGAGTGAGATTTATTAATGGTGAAAAAATGGAGGGTCCTCCTATCCATGGCTTGTTTATTTCGTGTTGATGGGTCGTTAGATTCGTCTTGTTCTTTCAACGATCGTCGACATCAAATTCAGTAGCACCGTAGGTGGTATATCGGTGACCAATCTTATCGTTGCGACAAACCAACCAAAGCGGTTATTATCGGCACGTTCTTGTTGTCCGACATCTTGAGGCGATTCGAATCGGACTCGCGGAAGAAAATCCAATTAGCAGGTACCTGAGGTCCTGGCCAGAAACAGCAGGACATTAGTCACTGGGGGCTTTCGGATGGACCCGTGCGCAACGACTCATCCAATGCCCGCCAACATCGGTGAGAAACGTCCTCTGCTTCTGGTATGCCACTGTGATGGATTAAGTATTAAAAGGTTGTTATTTTCACAAGGATTAGGTTCTCCACCATGTTCAAATCTTAAAGAACTCTTCATCTTAAGAATCTTAAATCTCGCCGATCAAGTATCTTAAGTCGGATCAAATCAGCGTACAAGGATTTGTTCGAAAGTCGTGTTTTTTTACAGATTCTTTTTTCGATAAAATTTTTACTTTTCAGAAGAAGCAGGTAGCTTTTTTACTGACGAAAATTTAATTTTTTCGAAATACCACATACTTTTACTTCGCTGGTGTTTACTTTGCTGTCGAGTATTTAACAAATTTATACTCAACACATTAATAATTGATGACCTTGATATGTCAATGAACAAGGATGAAATGAATTGTATTTGGTAATAATCATGTTGTAATGTACACCCTGCCTAATTCTCGACTTACGACAATAATGTCATACATTAAAGAATATAAGTGTAATGACGGTGGTTCTAATGACACAGTATAATGTTTATAGTGACTGCCCGCGTGATGATAAGTTATTATGCTTTCCGGTCAGATGTATACTGAATTTATAAATTCAAGCTCGAACCGCGAAACGATAGTAATTAAGTATATCGTTTACACAGATTGACTTTAGGTTGCATGGAAAGACAAATTTCTATCGATTCTCTCAATGATACTTTATTGCTCGAAACAAGTTTATTTTACCGGCGGGAGTTTAAGGGAACAATGTTATAATTTCAATAATTACTTTAGCTAATGTCACGATGAGCGGTGGTTAATTAGTAAGTCAATTAAATCACGTAGAGACTATGACGTATATGTGGCCTCAAGTGTGAAAGTACGTAATAAATGTTGAAGCTAACGATTTAAGTGAACATAATTTAAACGTAGCTACATGTGTGTATAATACATATTACTTATTTATTTATATATTTAATGTATGTACTCAATCAAGTGTTCTAATCAAATTGGGTGTGTTATGAAACACAAAAAGTAATCTTATTTTAAACAAAAAGTTCTTCCTTTACTGAAAAAAAAACTTTTTAATGGCATTAACAAAATTTTTTATTATTTCTTAAAAGAGCAAAATTTTGATTACTTATTTCTTTTGAATGTAGTATATAAATTTTTTGTTTTTATGTTTCATTTTAATTAATCCGTTGCGGTCACTTGTTGGTTCAGTGGACGTTAGTCTATATGTTTACGACACAATGTTACTATTTATTATTTCATTAATATCGAATTTGCAGTACTTTAGTACAACAGTTGCTTTTATTCTAAAAGTATTCAAACACATTGTAACTAATTATTAAGTTTTTCAGAGCATCCATGTGATTATATACTATAGTTAAGTTCAAAACTTTCCAACATACTCAAGTCCAGTTGAAACCGCGCTTCATTACTTTATTTAATAAAGTTAGTTCAACAATATCAAATGATAATTCGTTAAAAACACCATTGGAGTGCATCAAAAGAATAATAACGTAAGAAATAAGTAGCAATAATATTGAACAATTTTTCATGTTGTTGTTGTTATTTCCAAAAGTGACTGTAACGGGTTAAAAAAGTATAATGAAGTGACATTATTAATTTTAGAAGAAATAAAAGTGTATTGTTTTATTAAATTTGTTCAACTTGGAGATATTTTTCGCCTAATGAGTATCTTTGAATTTTCTCTTTTGAGGTTTTTGTTAGTTTTTCCTTAGTTCTTACATTCTTTGTTAAGAGGATTCTGAAAGTTGATATCAGGGTGGTGTATGTTCACAGACCTCTCGCCTTTGGGTGATAAGGGCGGAAGCCTCGTAGACGAATTAGGAGGCGGTGGCGGTGGTTCCCTTAGGAATGGCAAAGGAAAGAAAATGAGGAAGCCAAGAACTATCTACAGCAGTCTGCAGCTTCAACAATTGAATAGGCGATTTCAAAGAACGCAGTATTTGGCATTACCAGAACGGGCCGAACTTGCAGCCAGTTTGGGTTTGACGCAAACACAGGTGAGTTTTTAATATTTCTATTTGGACTCGATTAAAACTGCCTTACTAAATGATACGATTGAGGTAAACACGTGGTCGTTAAAATGTTAGATGAAAATATGAAATGACATGAAATATGAACAAGACAATAGATCATTGGCGATGTGAAATTAGTTGAAACGCGAGTCGATAGATGCTCAGATTACGTTTGTACGCGATGTCGTTGGGTAACTGGATCTTTGCAGGACAGCATCTGTCTGCTTTATCGGCACAAATGACTTTACTAAATCACTGATTTGCCACGCCCTGGACATCGTGGATAGGGTTGCCTCAGTGTCCAGTGCATTGTGAGTGCAGAGCACGAGTTAACGAGATGGTCATAAATTTTCTTGCAAGAACCTTCTGCCCTTTCAACGCTGAATTTTCTGTTGGTTGGATACTCGAGTTTTTCCCAAAACTACTACTATTAACCTAAACTTTCTGAATCGTCACCCTCACTTGCTATGGTTTCCGGTTCACAATTTATGGAAGCAAGTCACTCGGTAATTATCCCGACGACCGCTAATTGCAGAGTGCCTCTTGAGCTTAAGCAGCTTAAATTGCTGGGGCATCGACGAGTTGAGAAGAGGCAATCGTTTTGTTAATTTTCTGTAAACTTTATTGTAGGGGATTTACATAATTAACGCGTTAAATCTGAGAGTATATGTATGCAGCGAAACAGTGGAAATGAAATTGAAAATTTACAACTTCTTTTTATTAGTTGCATTCTGTTTGTCTCTTAGCTCAATAAGTCTATTAATCTTGACGTATAGTTGGCCACTTAAGTGATGTGTGCGACACGATAACTGTGCAACATAATGGTTAGTTAACTGATAGTCTGCGATTATTGATAGCGCACAGGGTTCTCCAGGACGGATAATTTCATTAGTTCATATGGAGTGACAACTCACGAAGGCAAGGCGCATTAACAGTCAGGACTTTCCATATGCACAATCTTTATAATTCTCGAATGTACGTACATTTGCGGACGTGCTACCGTCTCGAATTTCTTGTCATCATCACAACCAACATGGCGCAATCTTCCATCAGCTCACCTTCTATCGTTCGTGTCTCTCACTTCCTTTTCGCTGTTGCTTTATACTTGTTGTGAGAAGATGAGAAGAAAGAAAAAGGAGGAAATGAAAAAGAAAGGCAGCGAGCAAAAGGGGAGTTAGAAGTATTACAGAGGAAGACAGGAGACTATATAGGCATCTCTTTTTCCTTGAGGCTTCTTCTCTTGGATAAGGTAGCGGTCTTATGCTGGCAAAGAACACATAGCAAGAGGGTATGTATTTCATACTTTCATGCACGCGATGTACTTTGGGCGTGGAATAACCTTTTTCTCGTCTTTTATCAATGTTGGTATTTATATTTTGGACTTTGAAAAAATATTCAAGTCTCGAAAGGGTCTTCATAAAGTTTCTTCTTATAACAAAGTTATTTATATGGAGTGGTGTAAAAAATTTGATGACATAGCTAAAGTCCAACTTAAATTAATTACATACATTATTCTTAAAGTAGGTACATTTAGTATTGGTTTCTGATTGAAATCAAAAGATGCTTTCAAATTCAAATATATGTCAATAATTTCGTGCGGCTGTAAACTATTTTGTGGGATATTTGTTTCTTTTTGCCTTAATTATATTCAAGTTCCCAATGGACTGCTCTTCTTCACTCGCACTACACGCGATGCCTATTTCGTGGAAAGACCTGTATTGGTAACAGTGCCCCTTTCTTGCAATGTGGCAAGGGTCGCGACGTACTGGTGTAGATGGACATATGGTTAAGTATTACTTTTGCATGAATGCATTTATAAGGGTGCTTCTGCGCGAAACTCAGGTGCGTGCGACATATTCTCATAAGTAACATGTCCTTGTCTTGAAATATTCACATGAGAACCAACATAATGTTACATACATTCATACATGCATACTTGAATTTATTTATTTAAATATAAATATATATACCTGCATGTATATATAAATTCATGTGTGTGTACGAGTTCATATTCACCGACATATGTATCAAAACTTGTTTCTCCAAGTAATGCTCTTATCACAAGAAGAACGGCAATACTTGGAGAGACAAGTTTCGATTGCATCTCAGAAATCAGCGGCTTATTCAGATCACGTTCTTTGATCAGATGATTTCGTGATGATCTGACCAGTATGTCTTTAACACGGTTAAAAGTATCCACTATATTTACGCTTATACAGATAGGTATATCTGTGTGCCTATAGTTATTTATACCCAAACTCATCTAATGTCTATAAGTCATTGATCGATACAAGTATTAGACTCTTGCGTTATATGTCAAGCAGATCACTTTAAAGATATATCTTTTTTCCATTTCTTTTGTTTCTTGTAATGCATATAGATTTTGGTAATAATCTAATGAGGCGCACTTTGTTTTTCAAAGAGTAAAAATAATTCTGGACTGTAGATTTTAAATCCTGCTAAATTAAATACACACATACTACAATTACAAAAGTAATTGCTGTAGTTGATGAAATAAAAGCTTCAACTTTGAATAAAGCCTTTGATCAATATAGGTGAATGAAACTTTATAACGTTTTTATTACATGACTTGAATGTTGCACTTGTAAATTAATTGTGGGATCGTACCGCGACTTTAAAAAAGTAACAGCTTGAAATAAATAATATCTACTACAAGAACGTGGAAAGTGACATTATGTGTCAAAGTAACCTTAAACATGTCGAACGAGCGATTGTCGTCTAGTTTTTCCAGCCAACTAACCGGCATTGAACCGACTTATCGGCCTATTATCTCATTGGCGTTACACGATAGGGATGACTAACTGTTGTTGGTTCCGTACCATTATTCGATTGCAAATAATGCACAAACCTAGAACCATTATCATCGACGAATAATAAAAAGAATAAAACTTGGACCGACATGACGTTTCACTATCGGATTATATATATCTACTAACTGTCATCTATATCAGTCTACTAATGGATCACAACTTTTACACTTTAGCACGCGATTCAAAGTCGCACAGTTTATAAACTTATTTATTTTTCTTCTATTTTAAGTTAATGTGACATGTGTGTATAATCCACAATTTTATATATTCTACCTGCATCCTGCGATTGTCAGTATACTCTCTCACTTTGAATCAACGAAACTTCTCCAATTTGGGGCTACAAGTAAATGTTGTTTGGATCATTTGCATGCACTTATAGCTAAGCAATCATTACTTTTTAGCGGATTGGAAATTTTAGAGAGTGCATATATTTATAAACGTATATTTCTGTACTATAAATAAAATTGTTGTATCTCGATACGATCCAAGTACGTGAAGCTTGTTGTAAAAAGTTACAGATCTATAGTTCTTATTTTTATTGACCCTTTTTAATACGTATACATATATATATACACTTTACTTTTGTAAAATGAAACTTGACGCCTACTGTACCGCATATGCCATTCACGTTCGACTTATCGTTAGATAATTATAGAACTGCGACCAAAGGTTTCTAGCACGAAGTTTGCGGATAACCAATAAACGTAGTCGGCATGAAAAGCAAATGCAAGAGTATAGTTTGATATGTAGGCGTTGTGATTTCAAACAATAGAGAAGTATATGGTATGCTTACAATTAGTCAAATCTATTATGCATTTATGATTGTTACAGTACATTTCAATTTGAAGCTTCATGTTAAAAATTAAATATTGTTAAGCTGAACAATTGAGAATCGCTTAATTCTAAAAATAATATAACTTGAATCAACATGTATATATATTAAATTTGAAAAATGTCAAAACAAAACTGATGCATACATGCTTAAAGCTTGTTCATTATTTGCAAAGGACCAAATATATTCATATTAAAAACCAATAGGCAAGAGCATCTTTCATCTCGCTTCAAATAGTTTTGTAAACTTTTTGCCGTTCTTATGGCAAGTAACTGGAATATTGTTTTCTAAGAAATGAGAGACTCGGCGAGTCTCTTTGAAGATCCTTTTCTCAAGCTTCTGGCTACCGGAATACCACTCCTATATCCTTCATTGTAACAAGGTATACACACGCTTGAAATAATATAGGTTACGCGATAATAAGCAGGTACGTACGCCACTATAGTACTGCGAGTTCGCGTGCTTTTCTGCCATGTTTGCTGGCAATGGAATGAGAGAAAAGTGCAAAATAAACCGACATTTGCAATCTACCACGTTTCAAATGAAAAGTGCGAAAATGGAGATATTAATTTTTACTTTAGGAAATAAGAATCTTTCTAAATCGAAAAATGTGATAAATAAATGAGCAGCCTCTGCGACTGATGCTTGATTTTAAAAAACTACTATCCATTTTTGTACGAAAGAAACACACATCATTTATAGACTTATATGCAAAACTTGAGGGAATATTTAAAAAGAAAATGGAGGAGGAAGAAGTAAGAAATAAAGATAGGAATGAAGAAAGGAAGGAAGGAAGGAAAGAAGGAAGAAGAGAGTATAGATATGGAATGGGTTAGGCAGTCAGCGAGTCAGGTTGGGGTACACACATTATTTCAATGTTGGCAGTAATGCCTGTTATTAAGTGATGATAATGATTGGTATTATCGCGGGTAGGGAGCAGGACTGGTAGCAGCGGATATAAATCATCCTTACTTCCTTCTTGCTGGCAGAGCTCGGCTTGGAGAGAACTGCTCCATGCCAAGAAGCTGTAAATAACGGCCAAGTTGTACCGCTGTGGCTTCTTGGGTACTGGAAGGTATAGAAAGGAAGGTAGAATAGTTTCTCCAAACGATAAGTAGGTACGCAGAATGTTCATACGGGGTTATAGCTCTGCAATCTACGTACCTGTTATCATCATTTTCTGGCTACTGATGCTAGATCTTGCGCTTGGCAGAAGCTAGAATGACGCATTTTATTAACGGACCTACTTCTTCAAATCTTAAACATCGCGTTGATGCCAGGCTTAATCACACCTCGTGATATTCAGTGTATATTTCAATATAAAACATTCTAGGACGGTAAGATCAAACTTGATTTTCTTTCCATTTCATTTATCATATATTCGTTAGTGATGAAATTTATGATATGAACGTCGATTCCTGGAACGACCAAGGAGATGATAAGAATCCTAAAGAGCCCGATCGAAGCAGCGCAAGCGCCTTGGTGTGTTTTTGTATGTGCCATCGCGTAGACTAGGTTATAGTCTGCAGTGAAGCTGATCGCCTACAGAAGGGAATGGGTATACTAAGGGTATATCGGACTAAGGGTTGGATGAAACGCCCACAACTATCTTGATCTAATAAATTCAACATTTCGCCGGTAAATTCTCTCTCCTCGAGGTCAGTTGCGTTCGCAGACCAGAGAAAGACGAACCCCTATTGTGGTTGGGATTTTGGACCCTACATTTCACTCATGAAATATACAAATTTTCTAGGTAAAAAATGTTAAATGTACGTAGATACAATCTGTATTGAAAGTAGTTTTCAACTTTAGAGCGTGTTAAATTACGGGAGGTTCACGATTCGTGACAAATACGTGAGAGGCAGAAAAATTGAACAATTATAGGAATTCAGAGTCGGCGAACTTGGTCTGCGAGTGCCTGCTGCTTCTCCTTTGCTCCGATTCTTGATCAGACAACAGCCCTCCAAGAAGAGGGTGCGCGGGCGCATGCCTGAGTCGTTTGAACTAGCAGATGCTGAAACTTGATTTCTTATTACCTTCTTTTTCTTCCTTTTTTTCTTTCTTGTTTGCTTCCTTCCGTATATGTCCGTCTCTCTGTTCTTCCTTCCTTCTTTCCTTCCACTTGATGCCAGAGCTGAAGAAAAGGTCTCCTGCGGTACGAGTCTTTCCTTGGCTAGCTAGCCCTTTTGGTATTCGTTTGTTTGATGGCGGCTTCCTCAAGCCTCTCACCAGATCAAGCAGCCAACCTCTCACTCCATCGTCATCGTTGTCTTTTCTTCCCGCGTTGGGAACTCCGCGATGTTACGTACTGCATAGCTGCAGCATTGCTCCGGGCTGAATTTTATTTTACAACGTTGTCAGTAGACTGTATAGCCATGCAGGCACAAGCATAAGGCCTTGGTAAAGTAGTAGATTGTACAATTTGCTTTTTCTTCGCATGTTCCACGAATAATATTATTCTTACGACTCTTCTTAAGCAGTTTCCTAGAAAATAAATTACTTTTCCATATGAAGGTAATTTATTTCTAACTTGTTGTTGTTATTATCATTATTAGTCCAAGAGTTTATTGGAGGTCCTATTTAAAATATTACATGTAATTATAACAAGTAGTTGGATTTAAAGATAAACTATTAAATTAAAACCTTATCAGTATGACAATTTCGAAAAAGTGTACAGGCAATCCGTCTTTTTATATTTGTTTGATATACCGCTATTCATTCCATCTTAAATCAGTACTTGTAGATCCTAGCTAATACACAGGAAATTACAGAGTACCTCGTAAGAGCGACCCGGTTCAACGTCGCGCTGATCAAGAATAATCTATTTAATTTATCGAGACTTTGCTTGAATCTCAAGTTGACTGGAGAAAATCAAACTGAGAGCCTCGTTACAAACATTCTTTAGCGAGCAACGCCCGTCGAACGAAACTGTTTCTTTGACTCTCATCGACCTCGTTCTCCCGGAAGGGACAACTACAAAGTGCAAAAAGGGAGGAAAGGCAGCGAAACGCCGTCACTGTGGAGATCAGATACAAAGAAAAAGAGAATAAGAGAAAGACAGACTCTCCGCAAGCCGATTAACGATTCCTCTCTCTTTCTCTTTTGCCACATTTTTCGCGTTCTCCACTGAACCGAAGGGGGCAAGAAGAAAGCGCGCATCGGTATTTGCTGGTCCTCCAAACGATGCGTAGTGCAATTCTCACATTTACACACAAACAATGCCTGTCTTCGTGTATAGACATTCAAGTCAGTAGTAATAAAAACCACTAAAAATGTTTGCTCTATAAGTGTATATAGGTGAAGGTACTTAAACTTTTAAAGTTATGAGATTATAACTGCGACCCTACAGATACACAGAAACAACACACTTACTCCTTTTAATTACACATTTCAAGATAATGACTTTAGAATGAGGTGTAAAGATTTTTTATACAAAACAAATTGAAATATATGTATTCAGCAGTATACATTTTAGTGTGTATTTAAATTGCTGGTGTAAGTATAACCTGCAGAAAATAGATAAATGTATTTATACAAAAATAGAAGGAAATTCTAATTAAAAAATATGCCGTCAAAGTTTTAGAAATCGTTCTAGCCCAAGACGCTCAATTTTAGACAAGAAGGTTATCAAATTCAGCAAATAGTATGAAAATGTTTGCACATTAGAATGAGTCAAGGTTCATGAGTGATTTTTCGAATAAGAGACGTATTGCAAGTTAGATTCTTCTGCAGCAGCCACCAATTGAGTCCAGTTCATTGAGTATTCAGGCTACGCATGCGCCAGTTGTCACCACTGACACATCGTATGTCAATCGTTTCTGCACACAAAGCTATATGTAGAAGAAACAGGACGATCGGCAGGTAGGATCAACAAGAGGTACATCTCAATCTGTGTCGAAAGCCAATGCTGAGATATCTCTTTCTTACTTAATTCCACAAATTTATATACAAAAATGTAGTGACTTTTGAATAGGTAATCTCACCCAGCTATAGCTGCACAAAGGCAATATATACATTGTCATTTTTATTATTGACATTTTTTTACTGTAGTATAGCTACCTCTATAACAAAAGATTCAGCAAATGTTATACATACTTAAATCAAGATAATATTGATTTCACATTATTAACTTGATAACTTACTGTGTTGTCTAATAGTCGGGTATATATTCAATTGAAGCAAAATGTAAATGAAGATGTAATACTTGGGTTTTTGGTTTTATTCTATGCATTAGTTCTCTCTCTTTACGATTAGGTTTTCATTATTCCGTAAGAAATTATCAAAATTTTGAAATAATAAAATTCGGCATCAACTAATGTTATTAAAAAAAGGAATGAAACAAAGTATCGTTCTCCACTATAAGTTAATACAAGCGAAATAAAGGTTAATGATTTTATAGTTATACATGTATTATTGTATATTGAAAATCGTTTCCTATGCATATCTCGCTTGTTTTCGTTTTATTTTTAATTCTCATTTACTATTTCGTAAGAGATGTACCGCGTTGATGAGCGTCTACTATCTCTAAGAAGGTGGAGGTCGAAGTGGATCGCCTTGGAGCCTGAGAGGCGCCCGTCCCGCCCATCGTCTCGTCTTTGCTCGGAGCCCTTTGAGTTTCGTACTCTTCCACCAAAACTTTATAGGACTAGAACCGGACTTACACTGCTTTAAATGAGTAATATAATTTTATATTGAAGAGACTTGGCTCTCTCTTCATTTTCGCGTCTAAAACGAAGAAATAATTTGTGAAAAATCTATTTTTTTTATATATGCATCAGTAAATAAGGACTATGTCCAGATATATGTCTTTTGTGAAATTGTTAAAAACATATTCGTCCCTTAAAATTTTTTCTTTTCTATAGTAACTGTATGATGCTTATAATGTGATTGGTATATTTGAATTACTATATTGGTTTCTCAGAAAATCATTTGTGCAAAAATTTCACTATTACAACTTTGAGTTTACATTTTTTCTTTTTTTTTACTTGAATTTCGTTTACGACAACTTTCGTAGAAAAGGAAATAAGAAAATTAGAACTATAAAGAATATAGTTTTGAAATTTATATCTTTCAGCACTTACCAGAAAGTGTTATTAAGATTAACAGTTCTCTTGGAGTCTTCGAACATTACTTTAAGTGAACTATTATTTTATGAGAAGGTGGCAGATTATAGAGGAAACTTTTCTTTCTTCGCAATAAACATTTGGAGGCAATCCAAAAATTAGGACTTCTGCATTCATATTTATGGAAAGCAGTACTTTTTTATGATATTGGTTTCATGGGTCGTTAATTCATTGTTATTATGAAACGTAGTAAGAATAATGATTCTAAATAAAAACTATCGTATTCGAGAACACTTAATTTGGAAAATTGTCACTGGTTACGCTTTCGCACGATATAAATGGAGAACAAGAAGTGTAAGTGCCACGATAAATCGACAAATTGTTAGTTATAATAATAATGATTTGATATAGAGTTGTTCATATAAGGAATATTGAGGTATGAATATAAATAATTTGAAGAAGTGAGACATTAATTCTCAAATAGATATCTAAAGCTAAAGTATATGAAACATTTGCTTTATTAGAGTGATAACAAAAAAAGTAATTGAAAATTAAATGCATATATGCTTTTCCGGGTATAGAAAACTTAGTGAGATAAATTCAAGTGCATTAATTGCAGGTGTATAATCTGTCTCAACCAAAAGAAAAATGTAACCCATTTAAAAATAGAAAACAAAAATTAATTCACCACGAATTTTAAGATAATATACTGTACTGACAAATGAGTACTCAAATATTTTCCACACATCGTTGAGGGCTCAAGCTTATTGCTTGTGTATAGTAAATTGCATATAGATATACTAGAGGCGTTGTGCAACCCACGTATCTATATATCCACGGAATGACTCAACCAAGGAGACATGTCATGTTCTTGTATTCAGTATTGGTTTCCCAACGTTCTTTACAAGTTTACATTTACTGCTTACACCCACCAATTTATTGGTGACTACTGTCGCTTTAGTTCACTCGAACATTGCCAGTATCCGCGTGTACCAGTAAATTTGCTAAGCTGAATCGCCAATATGCAACAGAACGATTACAACGATCACGAAAGGAAACCGGGAAGGAAGAGGCAAAGAAAGAGAAGAACTCACAAAGGCAGGATGCCGCTGCTTCGTGTACGTTGTATATGTCGACCTCAAATCTGCGAACCCCGGCGACCTAACCTTACTTTCATATTTCGACTGACATCTCAAGTAACTCGTTCTCATCAATAAAATTTATAAATTTTGCTTTCCAGGTGATAGGTCCTACACATAATAAATTCACCATTCTCGTGTTAAGTTTTGAGCAGAAATAACCAAAAAAATCGTGTACTACACAATTTTAAAACTCTAAATTTACGTACCAAAAGTTGTCTTCTCTGTTATTTACTATTTTCTTCACTAAAATAATCAGATGGCTTTCCTGAAATTCTCATATGTTTCTATTCGAAAAGCCATGGTAAGGTATAATAATTCCACGAAATATATTTAGTGCTTCTTATACTCTGATTCTTCCATTTCTTGACTCTTGAAGTAATTAATAAGTGAATTAATTTTCAATTGTTTTTAAATTAATATAAATAATTTCAAGGCATAATAAACGTCTGTTGTCATTTGTCTACATGTCAGTTAATTAGTAACATTCAGTCGTTTGTATGGTTATTTGAAGGTTGACCTTCTTTGAAGAATGCAACTAGAAATTTTGGTGACAAAAGTGTCGCTGTACGCGACAGGTTGTTTGCGGCGCTTAGAATTTCTGTGTTGCCTGGAGTTTTAAGAGTTATGAAGGGTTGGCGTTAACCTACCGGAACCGTAGAAACATAAGGTGTCTTCAAAGAATAATGGTAGAGTTGCCTCATTGCCTGCTTGACTGTTGAGTTCTCTGGCCAGGATGAACTGACAACTTGAACGACGAACCGGAAACAGTAACGAAAAAATTTCATTGTGAAAGTGTCTAACTTTCAGTTTTTTTTAGTTACTTTGTTTCTCTTTCTATATTGAAACGTGGGAATCAAAGTTGACAACATATGGTATAGAAAAATCCCCGAATATAGTTTTAAAACATGAATTAATATAAATCGTTCTTGCAATTTAGAATATATTCTCAAGGTGGAAAACTAAAATTATCACCAGTCTTTGCCGAATGGTGTTTAATATATTCACAAACTTTGCAAGTGGTTCTCTCAAGTGAAATTTCCGAATAATTCATTTTTGAAAAACTTTAGAACATGACTTGTATCAGCGCGATAAAGAATGGTGTGCCTGTGAAATGCAACTTAGAAGCTCGATGAAAGGTTGGAAGTTTGGAAGTACACGCGGGGTATTGGATTACGAAGTACATAAATATTCATGAGGTTCCGAGTGCGGAGTGAGTCCGCGATGGAGAGGAGGTGATGGATACAAAATAGAAAGAGAAAAGAACCACGTGAGACGTGAGGTCGGCAATATTAACGGGAAGTTTAATCGTTGGCTGGCCTGGCCTGTCAGCCCGGACGCGCGCCGGGTCAGTCGGGCCCTCGAGGTCAATTAGTGTTGTTCAACACTCTCCAGCCCGGTGTCGACTGGAGTCCGAATTTCAAGAGATGCTTACTTCTAATTTGTAAGCTGGAGATGTTTGCATCTTCAGTCTCGGGCATCAGAGTATGACTCGAAAAGTTTAATTTCAGTCAGTAAAATTGTTTGGTTGTATATACCTGTATATACATGTAGAAATGCATTGAAAGAGATTTCTGAAGAAAAAGTTAGCCCGGAAAACAGCATACCACACTTGTATTTTCCTAAATAAACCAATGCAAAGAGAGAGAACACCCACTTTCAAGTCCATGCGTATAGAATACAAGAAGCAAAGTGAGCAATAAGGCCATCAATTAGCATATATATTAATTGCTTCTCGTACAACTTGTTTCCGTAACGTTCAGCCCATGGCATATGCAGCGTTAGAGCAAAATACTCACATGCATCAGTGCATGTGTACATTGATGTTTTCAAGTATGTATGTTGATTAATTTAACAATTGATTAATGTAGCCAACTATTTATACATATACAACAAACAAGGATGATTTATTTTCAGCACGATTTTTATATTTCGTTGCCAGAGTTTTTAGAGTGAATGACAGATTCGTTAACATAATAGCTTTCTCAAGTTTTTTCAATTACTTTATTGTTTATTGCATCATACTTGAAGGAAAAACGATTTTATTCTTTTTAATGCACACGTGGATTTACAGTTTTTTAATGAATTTTTGTAAATGTGTTTCACGTCCTGAATATTGTCTCTGTGTGTGCCATTATAGAACGATCTTCAATATACTAGAAAAAGTAATGTCAGTAATCCGGGTGGATACGAAGTATATAATTTGTGCCTGCACCTATATGTACGTATTCCCTGGAGTTTCTATTTTTCTATTGAGCCTGAGCAGGTTCTCTTTCGTTTCTACGGTATTTAGTGAGATCACATGAATCGATTCTTCAGAATATCTACGTGCACATTTACGTAAATACTGCAATATCGTGTTGCAGCACCTCCGTGGCCTTCGGGCGTCATTCACTCGTATAGCAGTTGAGCTGCACCGCACTACGCCGCGCCGCGCCGGTCACCATCCACTTTCATTATGTGCGCGCGCGCGCGCCTTTAATTACATTTTTGCAACGACTGCCGCGAGATAGGTACTCTGACTACCAATGTTCCAAGAAATCGCTATATAAGTTTTCCGGACCTTCACTCCGAAACGGAAACGACGTCCCAATTTTCATAATCAATTTATCTACAATATAAATTTTTCTATCACGATTCTCAAGTTCAGGAAATAAACGCATTATAATTCCAACTTCTTTTAAAAACACTTGAATGACAAAAAGTTTCATGTATTTTTTAAAAATAAACTAAGAAATATTCAACTGTATGTATGTTTAATGTATATTTTTGTAATGGATACTAAGCATTCTGTTAATTAAAATGTTAATTAAACAGATGAAATAATTATAACATTTCATGCAAAAGGAAGTTTTTAGCAACAACCAAGGACTTGCTTCTTATATACATAAACTGCATATAAACTTATTACTCTATGTTTGGAAGGAACAAAAAACTTGTAAAGAAAACGCCATCGCGTGCCAGTTGTGTATATATATACCTCAGACAACTTTTAATTACGATTCCGATTGTGTAAAATAACAATTATTAGGATCATCCGTGAAGAGACTTTGTTTTGGTAAATCTGTCAAATTATTGTCAGTTTCTACATTCACCTTCATATTAATTTATGGTCAAACATAGAACAAATATACTGAGTTGAGATGTGTTTGCGAACAACTGTTCGAACAATTGTGACTGCTCCATTGATCGTTGTTTACATGAGACCATAAACAAGCTTTTATGTAATCGCCTGTGAGTACACTCTCATACATAATGTACTAACTGTCCTGGATGAACACAATAAGACACGTTGCAACGTGACGTACATCGTTGGTTTTCCTTCTCTCTAGCGATTTGCCTCACGTTCTTTATACATGAAGTTGTTGAAATTAAACCACACGTTGCATAAATTGAACTGTTTTAACCTAGGCTGCAGTATGCATCAAGCTTAAATTGATAACAGATGAGCTGTTCATTTTTATTATCCGTAACAATCACTGTTGATAGGAAATGTATCTTTTATTTTTTATAGCAAAAATCAAATTCATAGAGATCCTAAAGTTTCTCTGTAATTTTTTTCAATTAAATGACACTTGTAAATTAGAACGATGCATGGAATTACATTGAAAGCGGAGAGAAATGAATTTATGCGCCTAATATTAAAATTGAAGAATGTACTTATTGTTTACTTGTTATTAAGTAATAATTGCTTCAATTAGTATTGAAGGTATTTTTTTAATATGCCTTTCTCAACGGCCTCCAATATGCAAACTGAGTGAATTGTGAATCACTGGTTAGAGGAAGAAGTACTTCAGCATTCTCAAGCGAGTCTAATTCGAATATTAAAAGATTTATACAAATAATAACAATAGTAACTCGGACAGTGTTTTCTCCTTGTCAAATCGTTCCATGCTGTGCGTACTCACCGATGCATGGAATATTGTACAACGAGGATGCCACGACACGCAATAGGGTCACAATATTTTTCAACGTATGTATACAAGTGGTGAAAGGACGAGCTACGTGAATACAATGCTGCGGGGAGATTCGAGCATAAACATGGATTATTTGTCGAGCGTTCTGACATCCGCTAAAAAACAGTCGAAAGAAATTCAAGGCACTAAGAGGCAAAAGGAATATAAAAACGAAAACCGTGATAGTCAACGGATTTCACGAAAAGCACTAAGAGTTCTTGTGCACGGCCCTGAAGTACTGCCCACCTGACGTCACGCACCTGTTCTCTGTCCGACTCGAGTCCTGAGAAACCACTCCGCCGACCCTTTGCCCATTATAAGACCATAGGTTTCCACGGCGATTTCATGCCACGAAATTCTCGCCTCATAAGGCGAGAGCTTCTTATTCTCATATAACTTTTATTGTCTTTTTCCAATTTTAAAAATAAATAGAAAATGGAAATACAAAACAACAGTATTTTGGTTTATTGCATAAGATGTACTGGTCAGTGTCTTTTCAGAAAAAAGGTTCCCCAGGGACTTTCTCATAAAAGTAACGCAATGTTGGATGTGACAAACTCGATAAGGTTTCCTAGCACCCACATTTTGGGTATGATACTATTCTCTTTATTGCTGTTTCTTATAGTCCTGCACTTTGGTTTCTCCACCCTTCATACAGTCTCTTTTTCTTCTTTGATTCTTCTTTCTCATCCTTCACTGTTGCTTCTTCTTCTTCATCATCATCATCATCTTGTGCATCGTCTTCTTCTTGTTGCCGTTCTTCCTCGGGTAAGAATTAAGGTCCACAGTTGCCCAGTTCCTCCGACTACGAGAAAAATGCAGCTTTACGACAGTACCAACGGCATCCAAACGATCCATCCTGATGTATATTCCAACGTTCTCCAGGCTGCAGTCATTACGCTCACCTACTATATAGCTACGTTCCACACGCACGGATGCGTTCGTTACTCATCCTCTGATCCGATCCGCAGCAGCTTCCATATCTATCGTGTTTCTCGCAAGGAAACTACATAGCTGAAGAAAAGAATCTTTCTGCACGGAATTTACAGTGACCCAGTTAGATGCGTGAGAAACCAATTTTGTCCACCGCTGTTCATGTTACTATAACGGGTTCCTTTATAGTTACACGGCTGATTTTGGTGCAATCTTCTTTCTTTTAGAAAGTCAAACTTGATGTATAATATATTACACACACATAAGCAATTTAATTTTTCCAAATATTTTTTATCACGACCTAATCAATGCAGATACACATATTCTTTAAAATTATATATTGAATTTAAAAGAAAATTCTCACGGACTGTATTACACAGCGGTTTAAAAAGACAAAAAAAGAAGTAAAAGCTATAAGACAACTGGCACGCCAAGGTTTCTTGTATGGGAAACAATGGAATTCAAGTTTACCAAGCGTTCGTAAAAAAGAATATTTAATCGTCAGAATAATCCTTAAAATTTTATGAAAGAAAATGATTAAAAAGATCAAGAAATTGTCCTTGAATTGTTAAGTTTTCATTAAACCAAATATGTAATAATTTTATTCAGGATTCACTTTTAATTTAGTGGAAATATCGCTGATCGATCTAAAATTCTCAGGAATTAATCTTGTTGCAGTGGCCTGATCGCCGCTTTAAAGATAATAGGACGATAGTGCCGCCAAGTTTGCAAGTATACATTTGTTGATTCAGTGGTGGCAAATGTCTGTGCAGGAGACTTGAAACGTCATCTGTTCTCATGAATCCACAACTTGTACATGCAAGTCCATATGTCACCATCTTTTACGTAATATTGTCAATTTTTTTCTATCAATGTTTTTGAAGTCGATAACGGTAAAATTAATGTGCAGCATTTAAATACATATTTTCATCATCCTATATTGAGGTTCTTTTTTATAAAAAGCCTGCATTTTAAATTGTGATTTATTTATAACTTTATTTTTGAATATATTTTAAATTAGGCATTAATTGTACATTTCAAATGAAAAGCTGGAGCATAAATCTAATCGTATTATATCATCGATTTCTAATTGATTAGGAATTAAATTAAATACAAATCAAATAAGACAGGAATTTCGATAGAAGAAAAAAAAAGAAAAAAATTTTGATTAAATGTTAATTAAAAGAGTCCTCAGAGTAGTTTCTGTCGTATTTGATGCAATTGTTACCACGAATTGAGCATTTAAAAAAGTTGTTCAACCACCTGGACAGGATGCATGTATTAGGGATTAAGGAAAAGACACGGCCACGAGGCGCGATCCCCTCGTGCGCAGTCGCTGCGTCGCTAGACGGATACATGTGTACTGGCTTGTCGTTTGAATATTTATGCGCGACCTCTACTCGACAAGAGACCGCCGCATTCTGAAAAGACCGTGTTCTGATTTATACGATCGAATCGTCGGCAATACTACACATAATCAATGAGCACATTAGTTCTTAGGCTACTCATCTCTTTTAACCTTTCCCTATACATATATATATTTCTTTTTTTTAATTTATGTCAATCTGACGGGTACATTATTTACCGATTATCGTGTAACAGTAGCATTTTATCCATCTTTGTTGGCATTATTGTGCGTTCACAAGATAGATTCCATTGGATATCAAGTTTTTTCCTTTTTTATTCATCTTCTTTGACAGATAATTGCTTTATTGGGTCACTTGCCCCAACTTCTCTTTTTTTCTCTCTTTTGTTCACTTATTTTTCATCTCGTCTTGGAACAGGTTATTCTACTTTGTTACGTACCTAAAGATTGCAAGTTCCTTGTTTCGTAACAATATTTTAATTTCACTGCATTCAATTCAATTTTTTTTTTTATAAAATGACAATTTTTTTGTTTTTTTTAAAGGTATTTGTTAAGATACACTTAATTTCCTTTTTATTGCTTGAATGATTTTCGTACTCAACTTTTTCATCATAAAAGATGTAAATCATTGACTTGCGATCGAATTCCAGAGATACCTTTACCTCGATTTTCTTTAGATTCTTTTACACTTATTTTGCTCACACTTTATATACTTTCAAACGAGATTGGAAAGGAATTTCGAGTTAAATTCCCTTATACGTTCTTTTATTATCTGATATGACGGAAGTTCAATTATATATTTAGAAACTATATATATATATATATGCAAACAATCCTCATGTGTGTCCTAAAAGTTTGTTTTACAGTTATATTATTAAATGTTAATTTTTTTGGAGAATCAAATTTTTTCTTACACACAACGAAATAAAATTGTAAGTTAAGTAAATTATTTGTACACTATGAAGACTTTTTTTTATTTATTCTAGAGATAATAATAATTTTTTAATTGTACGCATGTACATTGGACATTTAAATACTTATTACCTTGCACTATATTAGTCAATAATAATTTTAACGATAGCTAAGCGTTTAATTTATTTTTGCGATAATGAATAGTATAATCTTAAACAAACACAGTCGGCATTTCCAAAGTACGCATTACGACTAATTATTTATAGTGTACCTATACTATATGAACAAGCTATTTTCCTGAGTTTAATATTGAGTTTATTGAAAAGGTAAATATATTATATATTATTTACTGCTTATAAACGTGGCATCATATGTATATACTTTTTAAATACTTGTTTATTCTACAATATATATAATTTATGTATTAAATCATATATATGTTGTTCAACACATACATATATTATTTATTTTGCGCACGTGAAGAAAGTATACCAGAGTATAAAAATATTAAATTTGATTAAAAAGTAAAAAAACATTTGTAATAAATCAAAATCAATAACTAGCTTTCATCGTTTTCGGACTATTAGAAAATTAGTATCGGCTTACTATGTATTGTCTTTAATGTCTCGTGAGTTTTTGGTTGCGGTGATTGCGGGACTGCGGCTAAACACGAAAAGCGAATAGCAGTAGGTATACATATAACCAGTATAGGTATATGGGATGTGCCGTGATCCGCCCACAGTGGTCCTTACAGTGTTTCTCAAATCAAATGTGTTTCTTTAAATTGCTTTTATGAGAAATTCAACATATGTAAATTAATGTTCAATGGTTTATTTGACACATTATAAAATATTTCCTGGAAAAAATGTACAATTTATCTGACGTTTTCAAAATACATACTTAAAAATATTGCTGACAAAAAGGGTTTTTTGATTTAATCTTATGGTTTTCTTGATTCATAACAGTTGTGTATAAAAAATATTATTTATTTGAAACGATTTTCCCATATCGAAGCAGCTAGACTTGATTATTTTTATGAAATTCAAATGAAATTGTTGCAATATGCATTGTCAATTCATTTCTTTCTGTTTTTCTTTACAAAATAGCCTCAATTATTAATGAACCTTTAAATGGAACTTTTTTTCATTCAAGGTAATTTTTTCTTCTCAAAGAATTTCACTCTTATCCCTTTAAAATCACGTATGCTTCACGAAAGTTCAAAATAACCACTGTGCTGTACAGATATATATGCAGCGACCCTCGATGCACACGCACAACCTGATTTTTGGCAAGAAGGCACCTCCCACTTCGTCATCGCAGTATATGAGTTTTAATGTGTTTTTCGATCCCGACTAAAAACCCATTAAAATCTCGACGCCGTGGTTAGAAGAACAAATGGGCGAGCCTCCGCCTGGAAAAAACATTTCTTTCCTTAACAAGCTGTTTTTATTCTTTCTTTATACGGAACAATTCTCTTTTATTTGACATATATTCCAAAAATATCTATAAACTGATTTTGGAACGATCAAATATATATATATATATATATCATATACCTATAGGTATCAGCAGACACATTTTTATGAAAAATCTATACAGTTGCTTTGGCAAAAAAAGCAGATAGGATGAATAAAGAAGACGGTGGACTAGGGAAGATTATTATACCCATAGTAGTGATCATATACCTACTGGCAAACGCCCTGCGTGTGTCTCGAGTTGACACGCAACCAACTTTTTTTGAAACTAGCAACCATACAAAAGCTGCGGGCACCAGCCGGCAACGAAATAAGCAGACCGTTGCTATTTATTTGATGCTTCAGGTTATGCTCTCTCTTCTGTGTCCTTCTGGGACTTTACGTAAGTCCTGCGTGTGCACTATATCTACAGGTGATAAGAGAATACTTTGCTTTGGTGATACAATCAAATGACAAATTCACATTGGCATATTAGATGATAAATCAACCCAATTCCGCATTACTCAACTTTTTTTCAGTTTTATGAAACTGTCTACATATGGCTTACTTATCAATAAATATCTACATTTCGATTTTGTGGATTTGAATATTCATAAGTGACAATAATACACATATATAGTATACACTCCGACTTGCATGAATCGCAAACAAGTTTTCTCCATCTCCAGCCCTAGTATAAAATAAATAAAATGGTGTTCCAGTGCTTCTAGTTGTCTTCCTCCGGACGGTTCACATACCGGGTGTTCACATCCGTGAAAACAGGCCTCGTAAATATGCATGTTTTATACATGCATCAATATTGAGGCGCTCATCCGCATTTCTTATTCTATATTACGATTGAAGAAACGTGATATATCAGAGATCAGACTTACTAGAATAATGTCATACCGTAAAAACGAGTGACTTATTGGTTATAAACAATTGACCGTGTCACTTTTAAGATTTTCCAAGAATGGAAACTATATGCATTCACAAAAGAAATTTATTATCCTAGACTTTGTTTTTGTCCGGCTGAATCCATGGTACCATTACCTTTCATTTACCATATCGATCGATGGATTGGATCTTTTACATATTCAGTGTAATAAGAATATTGTACACCTAATTTGTTTTGATATTTTCTAATGATTTATTATGAAAAGAAATAATAGTGATTTCTTTCAGAGATACACGGGTCTCCAAAAGTGTTGATTCCGTCGTTGTAAATCACTTCAGGTTTCCAAGTACTCAAAATAATGAGAGCAAGCAATACAGATGTCTGCTTTTGTAACGAGTTGGAGTAGGCTAATTATCGTGACTTACGCAGTAGTGGTCTAATGAGACTGGCGTCACTTGAATTTATAATCGATTAGAACCGTGATGTTTCTACATTTGCCCGCATATATCGAAGGTGTATATAAACTGAATTTGATTCGGTAAGGAAAAAAACATTACATATATTGCAGTAGTCCTGTTTGACTGACGAGCCAAGGTTATGGCACACCTTGAAGAGAAGGCGTTATAGAAAAAGCAGGGGAAATAAAACAAAAATGAAGATGAACAAGACGAAAAAGAAAGCGAGCAAAGAAAGAAAAGAAAAGGGGTGGTAAAAAAGGGAAAGAGGAAAGATCGGCCATCACGACTCGGCGGATACTCAGTTTTATGGCTGACGCGCACTGAGAACGAGAAGCTTCTGCCTTGACTTTGCGTTTTATTTAATGTTCTTTACCTGAAGGTACAGCTAGCACTTGTTTTCAGCTGTTGCATGAAAATCCGCGACGCTTTACTACCAGCTGCATTCTAAGTTATGAGAAAACTTTATGGACGCTCTTGGCAGTCTATGCCTGTATCCAACAAGTATTTTCCTTAACCCTTGATGCGACTATTTTATTCTCTAGGATGCATATTTATTTTATGTATATTCATGAATTCAGAAATAGCTCCCAAAATAAAACTGTATTCTAGAACCAGGTTTTCTCTCTAAAAAAGACTTTTCCACTATAAAACTACTTACATTAGTCCAAAAATTGACTGAAAGCTTATAATTTAGAGGAAATGTTTTATTAACATTATAATAATTAATTAAAAGAAAATCGTTTTATTTGCCTCCAATTGTTTGATCAACAATTCTTCTCCCTACTTTTACTACAGTTGAATTCTTAAAAACCGTGTCAATGTCAACCTATAGAGAGTCGATTAATGCGACCACTTGGTTTGGTTGGTCGTGCCTTTTTTCTTTTTCATCTCTATATAACACTACATGATTGGTCGAGATGTGTAATACGGCCCATGTGTCTCTGTGAAATCAAGCGTGAGCTGTGTTCTTATTTTACACGTATAGTTTTATAAAAAATCAAAACTAAAATATTATAACACTATCAAAATGAAAATGCATTCCAAGTCTCAAGTTTTTCATTTTACCTGGAGAGAATTTTCTTTTAAAAATTGCACTTAGAAAAAAAATGCAAAATATATTAAGTATCTACATCGTCTTCACTAAGAGTAACATTTTCTGAGTCTATTTAATTAGGAGTCGAAAATAGTTGAGCAAGTTTTTTGAAAGATAGTAAAACTATTTAGAGCATGAGGTTACGGACCTACCCTTCCGGAGAACAGACGATGAGCGGTACAAGGGCATTGATGCGTATACAAAAAGCGCGCGCATGACGGCCATAACTCAACAGTCAGCAGACATTGGGGAAATATTCAAATGTACCTTCGCTAGCCATTGTTATTCTACCGTGAAAACGGCTACCGTTGTTACTGTTCATTAGCGTAATTTGTTCTATTAACCGTTTACCAGCGTGGCAGCATTTACACGGGATTTCTTCAAAGCATTAGAGGGATGACTTATTCAAGATATTTTACAAGGTAAAATTATAGACAATAAATGGTAGTTTCCAAATAAATTCATTGTTACTATTTGTGAAGCAATATTTTGATTACGTCTACAGAAAAGAGACAATCAATAAATCTCAATTGAGTCATTTAAATCGAACACTTATTATGTATGTAATTGTAGACAAATTATTCTTAATTGAAAAGTGCGGGTTAGCTTAATTTGACTTTAAACAGTTTAAACTGAATTTTCATTGGAATTGGTAAAGTACATTTCTCATTATGTTCAAAACAAGTTGCAGTTGATCAATGTCTATACGAGATGTGCACTATCTTTACGTTGTCATTAAAATTGTATTCAACAGGTGACTCAATGAATAAGATTAATGTATAAACATGTTAAATGATCGGCAATACAACTAGTTACACTCTTAAGGCTATGTTAAGTCATTTTACACCGAACTGAGAAAAACTTGTATAGTCGCTCAGTGAGACGCTAATCGTACTTTTTCAGATTCTTCTCTTAATGCAATCTTGATGAATACAAATGAATTGTGATTAATAAAACAGTTTAATTTATAATCTCTTCTATATTGTACGTATGCAGAATATTTTCATAAATATTAGGTGCTTGGTTAATGTACAGTAAAATTGAATTTTATGGAAATAATTGTGTCCCAATGCGAGAAAAGTATATATACAGAATAAAATTGTTCTCGTCCGTCATCGGTATGACCCATTTCTCATGGTGTTAAATATATATACATACATACATATGCATATACAGAAAGGGTGTACTTGAAATTTCTTATCTCATTGAAACTTGTTTCAATAATACTCGGCGGTAGGTCGCAATTGAAAAAAAAACTCAAGACTTTGAAATTTCTTTTCTGACCTTTGTTTTGCTTCAAAGAATTCTACTCATTCAAATAGGGTAAGATTAGTAAATAAATAATGATATTAATATTGCATGAGTCGCATTTTTATTATAGTAGTACAAAATATAATAATAGATGCACGCAAATCATGTTTAGTTCTTAAGTATAGAACGTGAGGTGAGAGATAGTTAGTAACATATATATATATTACATATACACACATAAGTATTATATCCACACTCAGCGCATCGCAGTTAGGCACAGTGATGTATAGTAGATCTACCATCTTTTTGCGTTACATAACATCACCTTGCCGCTAAACACAAAACAATGGTCTCACGTGAGACAGCGCGAGGTATAGTATATAGATACGCAATCTTGCCGGTAGGTAACTCTGGAAGCACTACACCGAATACGGGACTTCTCGCGAGTACTTTGATTAATGTAGTTAGCTGATGGCGCTTCGCGTGTGATTCGCACAGAAACTTTATTTACTTAAATAAGATGCGTATTTTCTCTTGTGCGTACTCTATGTATTACAGTTACTCCTCAGTTGAATATTATTGAGAAATATGGAAATTCACAAACATTCTTGTAAAAATGGACTTAGCCAAATGAGAAGGAGTAAAAAAGAAAATGAAATGCTTAACCTGAATTGGCTTTAATCATATTATGATAGTATGCTTTTAATGTAAAAGTATTGTCACGTTTTTCTTAAAACGTGTATTTTTCACAATTGACATATAAAGAATTTATTTAAATTTCGTATATCGTTTTTCCCTGAGCGCGGTTCAAGGTGGAGATATATTGATTTCAAGAGATTATTTTGATTGATTATTGTCTTTTATATACGCATTAGAAAAAAACTTTTGAACAATGTGAATAATCAACATTAAGTGGAGGTCGCTCGCACGCACTAAGCAGTTTGTTCGAGTGATGTGTAGTTCTGCCGACATTGTCTTGCACGCGTGTTCGTAGACAAGAAAAGATTGGCAAAGTGATAAATCTATGAGGAAAGCATGTTCCGTAACTATCTGATCTTGTGGTCTGCTTTTCGAGTATACACTCGCTGCAATCTCTCTGCCCTCTAAAACCAAATGCAAATGCATATATTATTTGGATGTACACATTGTGCACATATGCCTATGCAGGCATACGCACATACAGTGTAAATAAGGAGAACGACATTTTCCAGAAGAACGAGCGGCGCACGAACCTTCCCGAGTAAAAGCGTGAAATTACTGACAACCGGGATAAAATTACCGACTCTTCCTCTAGATTTCGAGTCGAGCCTTCTCTGACGGTATTTTCGAAAATTATTGTACGTGCCCGCAGCACACCGCAAGGATGCTTAGAATCGTAAAGAAATTTACAACCCTTTAATTAGGGCCACCATTAGTCACACATGTGAATGTTGTGGCTGATTTTTAGTAAATACTGTTCTGGTGTTTTTTTACGAGGATATCAGATTAGCGATAAATTAATTTATTATCGATTAAGCTAAGTGACAAGACAGTTGATTGCAAGTGGCACGACACTGAATAATTCAACTTGCGAAGGGTAAAAGAGTGGATGGCAGATAGACAAGGTTCATTCTGTCTCTATCAGTTAGCAGGTATCCTTGTTAGCAACTCTAAATGGTATGAAGCTCCCAGGTCCTCGATTCCCGTAAAAGTCCAGAAATGCTCTTGTCCATTCGCTTCTCTGCAAAAGGTGTTTACCGCTTCCACGAATGAGAGAGAAAGGTCGATCGATGCGGGTCTTGTGGTGGTGTGCTGTAGCTTATATATCTTAATCCAAAGTATCTGCAATATTTAGTTACGTATATTTGCTACGCGATTAAAAATACTTGAACCGACTTTTTGTACACACAAATGCATACCAATACACACCACTTGACACGTATGTTGCTCTATATACCAGCTGCAATTCAAATATGAAGGATCGCTCGAGCGAAACCTGTGTTCAATATAATGACCATAGTGGATGGCTAACGCCAACTTTTCCATGGGAACCATACTTTCCGACTATAATAAATAGAACAGACATTTGAAAATGGTAGTCCAAAGCAAACTAGTGATTTGTGGTTCGAACCGCTCAGCACTTCCGAGCTGCATCGCTGTAATTGCAGGAAGTTAGAATCCCTCCACCTCGACATTCGGAGCCCAATACTCTTGACGCCCTCCATTGTCCTGTAGGTCGACTCAATTATACTCGAAATTCTTCAATTCAACTCCACTAGAGATAAATGTTTGGATGTGACAATCCCGCCAAGAAACAACTGATTATGACAAATATTAATCAGTGGATACGTGGGTATATAGAGAAAGATTTTCTCAATAAAATCCAAGTATACACCCTTTCTCTCTTGTAAAGTTAATTCACTCTCAAGGAAAACGACGACGTCAACGTCGACGTGTATGAATACGTGACCATGGTTTAGTGGGACGCTGACCACGGTGTAGAAACGACCCAGGGGACGAGGATCTACACCTCGATGAGCACAGCACGACATTCTCCAAGCCCCTTACCGCCCCACATCCCCTTGGACTCTTCCTCCGCTCCGTCCGTTACCAAGAAGAAGACTCCTCTCTCAATCCTTTTCTCTGTCGTGCCTCTGCTTAACGTACTCGATCCTCAAGCACATCACCACGACTGTCCGGTAAACCGTGGTGCGAACCGCTCACCGTGACGAAGGTATCCACCTACGACGGGGACTGACTACTCTGAACTATGCGTGGAAACTTGCTCGCCGACATGGGAATCGACCAGGCCCACGGGTCCTCGATGCCATTAATTACAGGCAGAGAAAGAACGTCTCTTCCCTGATGCTAAAGTAGACAATGTAAGTTTCAAGTGCTCACATTCACGCGACACGAAAACAATCTCAATTTTTATTTTTAACAAATCTGAAATCTATTAAAACGTTAATCGTGATTTCATACTTGCGCCATTCCGAGAAATCTTGATTAATAGTTGCTCTCAATCATTTTATTTTTTCCGGTTTGACCTAACAAGAGTTAAGATTGTTATTTAAAAAAAAAAAAAAATTCATGATTCAAGTATATTAGTAGTTATTTTGAAATAGCTATATTATTTGTATTCCAAAGCCACAGAAACTCGAGATATGTGACAATGCTTTAGTTGGAGTTAAATATTATATGAGTACATGATAAACAAAGAGATAAAAAAATGAAAGAACACCGGCAAATATTGCACGGTTAGGCGATGATGTAACGGTTCGTTATGAATATGTAGAAAATAACAAATGCTGGTATTGATATACAAAAGGACGGAGTCGGGATGTACCACGCGTTGTTCCGCTTGTCACGGTGTCATCACGTTGGCACCGTTCTCTATGCAGACTACGTGTAGAAACTGTTAAATATTCCGTTTCGATTTTAGTGAGCTTTCGTCTTTTTGCGGATTGATGTATTATTCACGGTAAACTGTAAGTCTTTTATCGAGGTGTAGTGCTAGCAATTGTTTTTTTCTTTCGTATGATAAAAAAATCACATATTATACCGATATAATATGATTTATCACACATAACTTCAAAGTCGCAAAGTTATTTTCAAATACTTTTGATCAATCTCTAAAAAATTGAGTAAAATTTTGCGCATTTTTCGAATTACTTGAACTTTGGGTATCGCAATGTATAAATGACATGACTTTGGATGTATTTCTTCTGGTCTGCATCTCGTGGTGAAAGCTTCTGATGATCGCGAGATTCTCATTAATCTGCACCTTATTTGACATGGAAGCGCGCTTCGTTGGGCCACTGCACTGAATCTCCCTATCTTTATCACCCTCATTCTTTTTGTCTCTTTCCACTTGGCTCTCCCTTCTTTTGAACGAACCGACAGTCCGAACTGTTGGCAGAAAACAAAAAATGTAGCAATAAATAACGAAGCGAGAGCGGCGGCTGTACAAGGGCGGCAGGTAGCATTGCTGGGGAATTTCGTTGTTGTTAAGGTGGCACTGCGCATCACCGATGTTAGACAGGAAGAGGAAACCACTGAAGCAATGTAGGGAGGGCAGCCTGGTACACGTAAAGGTGATAGAGGCACAAAACTGGGAAGGACGAGGGTGTCACTGCAGAGGTGCATGAAAACATATGGGTACATTTGTATCATTAGTGATTTAGGTTGGAAGAAATTGATGGATTGTTCTCTTTTCCCTTAATTCTTGGAGCATTAAAGCATGCATCTGAAAAGTGAAAGAGTTTTTCTGACGCACATAAATTATGCCTGCATGCAAGATTACAAGGCTGCATCTCAAATAGTTTGGCGAAATAATGGATGATGTTTTGGAAGGCACTTGGCAGGTAGACCCCACACGAAGAAACGTCGAGCAAGGCGCCAGCTAATTCGATTTGCTCAGTTGCCGCGTCCCTTTTAACCCATAAGCTGGTTCGCCCACTTCTCTAGCCCTAAAAACGTCAACACACTCGGCGGGAGGGCGTTCTCTTGGTGATTGCCGCTCGCGAAGAGAACCCCCGCGAACACCGAGTTCAACTGATGACGGATTAGTTTGTTACTGCTTTCGGCACGGGGTCTCGTTTCCACAGGTATGCATAGGGAATCTTTGATACACTGGGTTATTTGCTTTGTGGACAGATTGGATTATTCAGTGATCCCCAGGGGTTTCCTGAACAGGACTAACTAGAGATAATAACTTGATATGACTACAACTTTGATATCAATTAAGCTGTACACATGCATTGATTTCCTTCTGCATTGCACGCACGCACACACGCACTCACACATCTACACTGAGTCCTGTAAATGTAAGAGGTACGAAACTCGAAAATGTTTAAATTCTTATTTCAAAAGAATTTTAAATGTTATCCAATGTTTTCTATGACTAATCAACCCAATGTTTATCGGTTATTTAACTATCGCACTTATAATTACACCCATCGTCTATCCACCTAACACCTAAAAGCCTCAATTAGGACCTGTTCTGTTTAGATTATGCAAAAAGCATTTAGTTGTCGCCAAAGACAAATTGAATGTTATTTTTTAAGTTTAAACAGAAAATGGCAGTTTTCACACTTTAAATGTATAATAACAATAACAATATATTTGAAAAATGAGTATCAGGATTTTTGTATAATTTATAAATATTAAAATACTTTGGGCCATACATTATGATGTACAAATAGAGAACATTTTTACTATACGTTAAATTTTTTAACTATATTTACTTGGACGTTTAAAAATTTGTCTGATTTAAATAATTCAATTATTTGTTTCAAAAAAATGATTATTATTGATAATAGTCAAGAATTTCTTATTTTCCTCCAGTGTACATTATATTTTAATATTTAAAAAAATGCGTACGTTTTATTAATGCTCTCACTTTATTACGTATCTTCGCTTTTAATAAGCTTAAGAAAAGTATGATGTGTTAAAAATTCCTCTATATATTGTATGTACACGATTGTACAAGAAAATAAAAGTAATATCTCTCACTTATACTTATCATTACGTCATGTAAAAATTTATGACTTGACTTAATCTCATCAACCGCATATCACTTTTTCGCTTTGGAGTGAACTTACGTGTAATTGCATGTAATCATTCACCACCGATCTTAATTGACAGGAAAGAAATGGCTTTAAAACAGTCGCAGTTTTGTTGATAATGTGGTGCAGACTCAAGTCCATATCGATAGTGTATAAACGCTATTTTCATTTGACAAATAAGAATTCAACTTATTGAGTAGATATATATGTAGGTACTTTGAAAACGGGTTTTTGAATAAAAATGTTTTTTCTTACATAAAAAACAAAAAAATTGTCCATTTTTGTAAATTTTCATCTTATTCTACTAGACAAGTTTTAATATATTAATATTAAAACGTTTCCTGATTAAAGCAACCTACTGTGGTGCACCTTTTCTCTAATACAAAACCATCACTTAAAGCGATTTTATGCTCATTATATATGCATCAGCAGCGGTGCGATCGACATCAGAGCTTGTAGTACCAAATTTGCCCGAAGCTAATGCTTGAAAAGCAAATTTTTCAGAAGCGTTGTTGCCTGTATTCTCCACAGTCTTTTCGTGGAATCAGAATGTGTAATTTTTCTAAAAGAGGAGGAGCAATTTGTACTTGTGGTAGAGAAGTGCATATATGTCTAGAATGTTTCGGTATCACACATATATATGAGCAAGAAATCTTTACAAAGTGCTACTCGATAACTTACTATTGCAGTCAACCACCTTTGGTGAAGAGATATGACCATGTGTTCACTCCCGTTGCACACTACTTCTTTATATTTATATATTCCATCTCGAGAGACATGAAACTTTTCTTATAGGCATTAGTATGCATTTTCAACAAGTTTTTGTCCCTTTATTCTCTCTTTTTCTCATATATATACATCCTTCCCTCTTCTCCCCTGTCTCATTCTCGCTTGACAATCACAATATACACATCAGTAGACAAGTGTGGAAAGACGTAAATTAGAAATTGATAGTAACTTTTATGATGTTTCTAAATATACATTTCATTTCAATAAAAGTGTAAAATGTTGAATAAGAGTAATGGAAAGATGAAAACTCGTCTTGTACTAGTAAAGCCAAGTAGTACAATTCTTTTGAGGTTGGACAAATCTGCAATGCGGTTTTATAATAAACTCTTTTCGCCCTATAAATTATTTTCTATTTCTTTTCTCATTCAGTATATACTATATACAATTTTGTTTACTTTCATCCAGTGTGATTATTATTATTTTCTAAAAAGAAAGATTTGCGGGGGTGAAACAAATAAATGTTGCTTTAATAAAATTTTACACCATCGATACTCTGAGTCAGAATCGTCATTACACACAGTATAATTAAATAGCATTTTATTCTCTCATCGGAAACCCATCTTCGTTGTAATCAGTGTCTTCCGATCAGCGATAATTGACTGAACAAGATTTTTTTAATCAAAGCGCATTCTTTCATTCTTTTGTATCGTACATTTTTTACTGACATTCTTACGTAAGATTATGTGACGACGTAGGCATATATACACATCAAGCATAAACTCATCAGTGTGATTATAGATACATGGCAGTGGGAAAAATAATATGTTTTGATACAATGTGTATGTATACGCTAATCCAACCTTGTACTTTCATCTATAATACAAAATTGAAAAAAAATTGAAATCATGTTTTTTGTGCATATATTATAATAAGAGAGATGTGTAATGGTTATGATGTCTAATGAGAAAACAATTTTATGTGTATTGCAGGTGAAAATATGGTTTCAAAACAGAAGAAGTAAATATAAAAAGATGATGAAAGCAGCTCAGCAAGGTGGAGGCGGCGGTGGTGGCGGTCAACATGGAAATATTTTGGCCGGAGGCACGACGCTGCCTGGAGGACCCTCTCCTCAACCTGGTCAACCAGGAGGTCTTATGCAAGGAGGTAATTTTTATTAAGTTATCTGTTAATTTATTTTACTCGGAAATTTATATTTAAATTGAAATTTAGATATAAACATTCTCGAAAATTTCTAATGCATGTGCAATGTTGTTTCAGGAGGCGGCAGTTCTGTGTCTGGAAGCCCAACAACGGGGTACCTTGGAGGCATGGGTGGCGGCGGTGGGGGTCACACCCCTGGTAGTTCGAGTCCTGGAAGCGAGATGTCGCCTCAGCACAACGAAAGTCCTCCTGCTCCCTCCTGGCCAGGAGAGATGAAGCACCATCCGCACCCTCATGCACCGCCTCACACCCATCACCATCCTCATACGCCCGGTCATCATCCACCACCCCCGCCGCCACCCCCGCATCACGCGGGTTACATGCCGCAGTACTCTTGGTACCAGGCGGATCCTAATCCAGGATTACTCACGTAAGTGCTTGATTGAGGTTACCTAATATATTAAGTGCAATTCATTAGCATTTACCAATTCAAATAAAACTCGAGCGAAACAAGTGTACTTTTCACATTTTCATTAATTTCCTATTAATCTAAAATTATAGCCGTATGCGTATTCGTATTCTATAATAATGCCATTTTGTTGAACATCTTTGTCTTTCATAAAATCATACACTTTTACTGCATCAACTTTCAGCCTTATGCAAATTTGTTACATCCTAATTGCATAATTGCATTGTTGTCTATTCTGGTTTTTTGCATTCATTGTGCACTAATATTTACTTTTATATAAGTGAACAATGTCCTTTGATGTTTAGATTGTATTGACAGATATTGTAATAGATATTTTCTTTTATTTTTGCAGAGTTTGGCCAGCAGTTTAACGAAGATGTGTAATCTAATGAACTATTGTTCAGGAAGAAGCTTCTCGTAACCCAAAGGACACCCAGTGCCCAAAGTGTTTTATACATAGCCTCGAGAAATCGAGTAAAAATGTTAATAATATTCTCTGTAGAAATTGTCATGTCGCTTCACGCACACAGAATACGCTTCAAGTATGTGGTGCGACGTTGCGATTTCAGCGATAGGTGAAATTAATTGAAATGTTGACTTTACCTTGGTTAAAGGAAGTAAGATTTTGTAAAGTAAAGTGCGCGTATTTGAGCCGTCGTTAATTAAAACAATTCCATGCGAAACACTGTCGAAATGCCGAATAGTTGCGGACGATCTTTCAATTTAGTGATCAGTGCCCCAGTGACGTCCGTCAAGTGATAATGTACAAAGAAACATTTTGAGATAAAGATCTCAAAGTGTGAATACAGTCTCCTCGTCTGATCGTGAATTAATGTAACTACTGGACAAATCAAAGGCAAGTTTACCTCGAAAAATTCTATTGATAACTCAATGAGGATAATGCACCGAATATGTTCTTGAAAATTTATATTTTCAAATATAAACTAAAATGTCAACCTGTAGAAATAAATCAAAGACACGAGAATAATATTATTTTCTCTCATTTTTAATATTCGTGACAAAAGTTTACACGTGTAACATTTTAATTTCAATAATTGCCAATAATCGTGGACCATTTGAAAATTATCTTGAATTATTTTGTTAACTAGTCGACAATGCTCTGGGATGTATCGTGAGATAATACATTTATACATACATATATGCTTTAAATAAGTTTCTTTAAATAGAAATTTTCTAAATAAACATTTGACAATAAAATGGTTCAACTTGAGAGTATTAAGCGATTAAAATTAATTTTATCAATGATAATTTTCAAATGATTTGAAACACTTTCTTCTCTGTCAAACGCTCAGAATTATAATAAATTGAAAAGAAAGACGTTTTGTGGATTTCATTTCTATTTTTAAGTACGTACAAGAAACGACATTTTTTTACAGTATCATTTCAAAGAAACTCACTGAGATTTCGCACATCTTGTAAAATCTAGAAAAAACAACTTGGTCGATTACTGATTTTAATTAACAACAACGATCACTAAGCGACCTACTTCGTGTCTAAATCTCGCAAATGAAATTCTAATGACATTTTCGTAAGTCTATTTTATCGAACCAATCTTTTACAATGATGAAATAATTATAAAACTTTGACAACTAATAAATTTAAAAGAGCTGGAAATTAAATTTATTAAGTATTCTAAACGGTACTCATATGTGCTATTATTATTAATGTTATTCTTACTATTATAATTATTATTAGTGCAACAAGAAAGATAGAATTGTGAACACACTAATCAATATACGACCCAAGAAAAGTTAGTTTAAATTGCATGTTTGCCTAATTTCGAATACACGTTTGTAACTCTTTCTCGAGAAAAAGAAATTTCTTAAGATTTAAAATTTTTTTTACCTGAGAACATAACTAAAGTACTACATTTTTCTGATTGTCAATTGCTAAGAGAAGAAATATGGAATATTTTTTTAACTGTTTTGATTTTGAATTAGCTTTTTTTAACTATTAATTTAAATTTGTTTCTTACTTGATTTTGAATTTTATAAATTGCAACTACTGTTTAAAATATTTTTTTGCTCTTAAACCGTCTTTTTTCATTACGCAATGCGTCGACTCAGAAAGAGACTCAATATGAGGTAAAACCACAAAAAGAGCGATTGCGTTCGCGAGTCACGAGAATCACGAAGGACCGGTGAGCTCTGTCAGTGACCCAAATCCAAGGCACGACAATGGTAGCCTCATGAGAATGCGGTCTGATAGATCCTTTCTTTTTAGTCTCACTCTTTCTCTACTTGTATTTTTTTCCAGTGAAAGAAGAAAAGCAAAGAGGTTGATCAAAACTTTATTCACAATTTCAATTTTCAATATTATTTCTGCCAGAATAAAAAAATAAAATAAAATTCCTCTGCAGGAAAATAAAGCTCTTATCAAATTTAAGCAACTAAATATAATTAGTCATGTCGTTTGGCTTTCAACTTGGCTATTTCTTGATTAATCTGTATTTTAAATTTAATCATTTCAAATTATTCCAACTTGCTTAAATTAAAAGAAAATATTATTAGATTGTTAAGTAAAAATGGTTTTATAATATATTATTTAATTATAAATAATAAAAGGTAAATTTTTAAACATGATTATGTAAATTCAAAGACTAATTTTATTATTCATATACATACATGTTTTTATAAAAATTGAGGTAATTAATTTATTTCGTTTGATAAAAAATTTATTTGGAATTTGTTTTTTTTTTTTTTTTTAAATACACAATATACTCGCTAACAGATGGTTTATCGATGAATAAAAATTAAACGCAAAATGTCATTACGAACTCAAGCAATGTATGAACTATATTATATTAAACGAACAGCGAAGTAGTCAAGTCGTAATAATTTCTTTCGGTGCAATAATACGAAGAAAAAAAAGAATTGAATAATTTAAGATGAAATTTTTCTGTTCCTAAATAATGAATAGAGGAGATGTATGAATGATGCGTGTTGAACTAATAAGTAAAGACTATTTGACGAGACGTAGTTTTTCAATTTGCGCGTGTGTTTGATTAGACGAATGTATAAGGGGGAAAGGCGACATAAAAAACTCTGCGAGTCTATACAGTTTTTTCTAGCATTGCTAGTATCGGTGAGAGAGACAAAATTCAATCGTGAGCAAACGGGTCGCAAGGCGAATCGATTTCAATTGTATATACCAAGCCGGGACCCCTTAGCTTGTAAGATATAAGTGGATCTATGTAAAATACGATGTTGTGATAAGAGTGTAAAAATGGAGAAAATTGTTTATTTAGGGCATGAAAACAGACCCTCCCCTAGTTATCGATTTCACTGAATACCCTTGTATGAAAATAGATATTACGGAAAACTAAAATACCTTAAATATGATTACTGTTGTATAAAGTATGAATAATAACTAAATAATTCAATTTAATATATAGTTGTTGCTTTTTATCCTTTCATTTCTCCTTTTCTTACTTTATGTTAATTATTGTGATTTTTTATTCTAGACAATATGGAGATAAAATTAGCCAAGAAACAATGTTTTTAGCTCACTCAAGTTTTTATATGGAGCAGTATTCAATAATGTAAGAAGCTTTTAATGAATTGTTTAAATTAAAATAAAACAGCTTTAGGTATAGTTGATCAGATTTGATCAGATTTGATGCTCTACTTTTATGAATAACTGTATTTTCATTTATCTCAGTGTCTCAGAAGAAGTAGAAATTTCCAATACAGCGAAAAATCGTAGATGTTACACATATGTATTCGATTTTGTCCATATAGGTATTCGGGCAAGGTTGTCCTCATCAGTTCTACGACATGGGCTGGCACCTATAGCATCTTGAAATGTTCATCAACAGAAAAAGGTACACCCTACTTTCTTGTAAATTATAAACGATGGTCGCGCGTTTAAATGTGGTAAACTTATACGCATCCGTATGCCAACCGACCAGGTTTACGACAATACAGCATAAAAGTCTTGCAAGATACTCCAAGCACAAAGACGCACAAAAGCGCTCACAATAAGGCGCCGGCTTCTTGAAAAGATTACGTTGAGTGCTTGTTTATTTGCCTCTTCTTTTGCTCTCAACCATACGCGAGGATATGCAGGAATTTACCGTTTTGTGCAATTCGACACTTTGAAGATAAACGATTAAAAAACCTATTCTTCTAATAAGTAAGAATAATAGATTCGATTACCATTGTCAAAAGAATTATTATTATTATTTTGTTAAAAATTTATTTTTTCTATTCTATAAATTGGAATTAATAAAAAATTCAATCTAAGTTTCAGCTATTTCAATCACAGATTAAATGAAGTATTTTTTAGATTTTCATCCATAATGATTACAGTTTATTAATCTTTTTCACCATTTTTACAAATTGTCTTATTGTTAAACAAACAATTGAAGTTACCAATTAGTTTTTACACTTAGATGCGAAATACAATAACATTAAATTTGCCAAGAATGTTATGCTTTTGTATATATCTTTCTATATGTGATATATCAACAAATTTGAAAAGACAGTTTTTTATGAATTAACTAGGAAGAGACCTTTTAATTAAAAGATTATATGATTCGAAAGAGATAAAAAGATTAAGGGATTGAGGAAGATGGAAGGAGCAAAGGTGGTCATGGTCACGTTAGTTGGTAATTTACTATTCCACATTGTATAGGAAGGCGTGGTGGACGCATGCAGGGGATGCTTGCTCGTTTGCGCGACATTGTCGACAACCCTACAACGACTCAATATTCACCTAATCTCCTAAGTCATACATTATCAGTACATATAAAAAATCTCATATACTTACTATTAGTGTAAATAAAAGTTTACACTTTTATACTCTTTAAATTAAAGAAACGGAATTATAAAAAGTTTATAGATTCACATTTATACAAGAATTAAAAATATTATGTGTATTTAATTTAAATAATTAATTAATTAAAATAGATTTGTTCAATAGAGAAAAGTTTAATTTGTTTATTATTATAGGATATCATTGCAGTTGCGGATGGAAGGTATTACCGTTAAAACTTTCGATATTTGATATAACGAGAAATTGTTGTTCGCCTGCTGGATTTCCAGGTGGTGGTCTGCACCTCTGTGCAGGGACAAAGGTCGCGAAAAGAATCTAAGAACCCCGCCCAGGATCACATACCACGTAAGGGTTGGAGCCACGTGGCCCCATACATCTCCTGTGTGTGTGTGTCAACGTGGCTGGCACATTATGTGACTACAAACTCGTTAACTTTCAATTTACTTTCGAGGCTGTAAATCACATTAGTGTCGTAGGTCAAATAATATATTGATACATGCCTATATTTGTATAAGCTTTGTCTCCAATATGTACTTTTTCTGAAAAAAATTTGCATAGCCACGTTTTCATAAATTTCTGTCATTTTCACTAATACAGTGAAAATAGAGAGTGGGTAAATTGCTACCTGACAATAACCTGCTGACTTAAACTCCCGCAAAATAAACAGACATACGAACCAAGTTTTTAAAGTTAACCAAGATATTCATCTGTTGAAAGAATAAGGTTGCACTTCCGTTCTGTCGACGGGGCTTATTTTACAGTAGGATGGTGGCATCAATCTGACGTTAAGTTCGTCATCCAACTCAAGATCTTATCTATACACAGATGTATAATTATACTGGTGAGGAGTTATTCTGATCTGTATCTATAGATTCCCCAGATAAATCTTCTTGAAAGGCATTTTTTCTGGACTTATGCAATTAATTTAAGTGTCAACTATGTAAATTTTGGTTAAATCACTTTTGAATTCATGTTGTTTATTTCAAACTGTATAAGCATCTTTTTTTTATGTTTGAACTATAAAAATGAACTTTTTGACGGTTACGTTTTGTCACTCTTCGCAAATAGCATATATACGAAAGCCAAAAGCAATGTTCACGCCCCGGTGTCTGGGCATTAAAGGTATCAAAGAAAGGAAAATGAAAGATAAAAAAGCATTGCCGTTGTTGCAGGGAGTAATGCGGCAGTTGACAATGTAGGAGGAATTTCGTACAAGCCTCTGAAAGATTTTTTAACTCTGCTTGCGCGTGTGCCAGGCGAACGCGTGCGCTTTGTCGACTACTTCCGGTTACACCGGAAGTATTGCATTGACGTTAATTTATAAAATATTCGCAGAGACAGTCCCCTTCCTTTTATCGCACACGCCCCAAAGACTCAACGACAGATTCTGTATTCACTATTGGAATTTTAACAAATAAGTAGTACTTTACAATTAAATTTGCATTAGTGCATTTGCATCTTCTAATAAAATAATACTCCAAAGTTATCACTAACTTTTGTTCTTGGTATCAAAAACTATTTACATATATAGTAACATTAGGAGTAGATATATTCCTCTCCTTTCATAAAGGAGTTAAAAAGCACAACGATTTCAAATCTTACACGTTTCAAGATAGTACAATGAATTAATTTACTTTGTAATACATACTGTAAATAGGCAGCATTATAAATTAATAAATAAAATTTTTGTCAATTAATCACATAGTTTCATTCAAGATATTAGTTAAAAATATACAATGAATCTACAAAATTTTTTGACAAACCAAGTTTTTTAAATCATTTATAATAATTATATTACAATTAACAAAACATACTTAAATCAATGGTATTGTTGAAAGCACATAAAATTCAGTTTCCAATAGTAGCTATATACATATACAGTAAATAAATAGTGAAATAAAGTATATTATTCGATCACCCTATATTATCGGATGGTGTGACCGTAAATTGCGTGGGCAAGCATCTCTACAGGCAGCTTCCGACCTTCGCAACAATTACCCACAATTAAAGTCGTCGCGGCAACTTAATTTCTCGACGATCCTCCCTCGCACTGCGTTCGTTGCGCGAAACCGATTTTTTAAAAATTCATCCCTAATTTCTTAAAATATACAAGATTTATGAAAATTTGAAAATGCCAATTTAAAATTTTTCCATACATCTTTCAGTAAAATAATAATTTTAGAATATGGCACCAATAATAAAATATACAGTTGACATGTTTAGGGAAACTTTATTAAAATCACAAAATTATTATACTTATTATTGTTTTAAAGTAAACTATGGAATTTATGACTTAACTTTTCTTGTAAAATATTTATTTACACATCATAAAAATGTTGTGCCTACAAAAAGCCGAATTTATTATAGGTTCCAGTTTTTTGCTGTATAAACTGCAATAATTTATTCGCGAGTACATAAAAAAGCGTAAAAAGTAATCCTTTTAATGGTTATCGTAAACAACTCCTATTCAAAAAGACCGTGCTTGAAATGTCCCCAGGTGCGTTTAACACGATCATTATAAAGATCGGATTTAGTCTATTGTGTCCAAAAAGAGGGATGACACCGAGAAATGTACTCTGCCCTTTAAGCTACTTTCTAGCATGAATAGAGTCGCCGCACATAGCAAATCTACTTAGGGGATTATTGTTCACATAATACCAAATATTGAAGAAAGATTCTTCAAGTACAGGAAAATGTAATGTGACAGTCAAAATGGTTCACTGAGTTTTAGACAGTTGTACAGAAAAGATGTGGTGCAGAAATTTTGACGGGGCCCTGGCCGGAGTAAATTTCTGCACGGATGTCATCAATACAATTTTACAATATTATATAAATTCTTATATAACATTTAATAAACTTCTAAATTAAAACTAAAAAGTATCTCTTTTAAGTCTTGTTGTAATTTTACTGGCGCTTCTTTCTGACAAGTAAGTCATCATTCCAGTTTGACGTCTAAAAAGATATTCAATGGATGTCTTTTAGGTACTTTTTCTTTTTGTGGGCATTCAAGAAAAAAGGAGAAGGGAGTAGAACTTCCACCCGGAGTCACCCAATGTATGGAAGCTTCGATGCATGTAATCGCTTCTCCCTTTCAGGGTAGTTCCGCGTCCATTTCATAACTCCCACTCTCACAGTGATATAAAATAGTCATTTTCTTTTACAAAACAAAAAAAATGTTTTTTTTCTTAAATATTAAAAAAAATTGTGTATACATTTATTTTAATGTCAATATTTAATTTACTTTATTGGAAAGATAATTGTATAATATTTGAAAAAAATAACGTATTTTATATACTACGTTATTTTGCTACGAATGAATTTTACTGTCACCTAAGTGCAGCGCGCCCATTTTGCGGCTTTTATTGGAATTGTGCGGAGGTCCATGATAATCCACTTTGGTTGTTACCGGTTTCACGCTCCATCGACATCGTTCCACAAGTTTCAACGTAAACTTGATAGAATAGGTGGGATTGGTCTTTTCCATTTTCAAGGAGAGCCCTTTCCTTTATAGCAGAATGGCGATCTAGCATCTGTTTCGGTTTACCAAGATCGAACCTTTTCACGATTCAAGTGAATATTATGGAAAAGTAGCTGTTACTCACTACATATACTCGATAGCAAAGTGGCACTCTTCAAAAGTGAATCAATTGTCTAGAATTCATTCCAATGATAATGACAATTTTCTAACGAAATAATTAAAACTTAGAGTAAGCTTTCACACTTTTAATTTTTATTGTCGCAGTAAAAGAGATTTAGTACTCGTTAAACTTTTATTGATGGTTAATAGAATCTACTTATTTATTATATCGTATATAGTTGCGGTGAAACAAGTATGGCTTTTTAGATTTATTTGACGAGGAACTCAAATATTCACTATAATTAAAATAATGTCTATTTATTAATTTTAATTGATTCAAGTGATTAATTGAATTAGAAAAAGTTTATACATGTCGAGGGCAACGATTTGGGACATAAATTAATTACGGTAGCAATTGTTGAAAAGAATTAACAAGTTAGTACTCTTTGGTTGAGATAGATTTGTTTTCTAGGTCGAAAAGTCCCGAAAGCCAAGTCCCTGGGCTGGTCTCCGTCGGTCTCTGATTGTCCTTTATTGAGTTAAATTGAACTTCCTTCTCGTGATGATATGCCGCTCGCATCAACTCACTCGCTCTGAGCAGTTGCTTAGTTTTAAACATCTGTATAGAGGTATGTACTGTTCCCAAAGTATCATGGCCAATACCAAGAAGAAAATAACTATATACGATTTATTCTCATCATCCGTCCATGCACTGGAATTTTCTCGCTTAATGACTTAAGGAAGTTGAAATTTGAGTGATATTGTTTGTAAAGACGATAAATTTAATAATCTCGTAATTGAACTTTATCTCAATTTATTTCCCTGCTTGATAGTTAAAGCTCGTTGCTCTTCAGAGATTGCATTTGTAACACGAAAAAAGTAGATCAACTTCAATTTAACATCTGACTTGGACAATTAACATTTGACAACTGTGTGTGACCTATAATACAATATGTGAAGTGTAACTCATAAATCAATTTATTACATGAGTAATTCTTTCATCTTTTTATACAATTGTATAGTACAATTATGTACATATGTACATAAGTCATCATCATTTTAATAAGTGTCTATATTTATAGCAAAAAATTTATTGTTTTATTAAAAACTGCTTATTGCTTTAAAAGAACAATGAGATTGAAATGTTTATGCGTTGTGGTCTAAAATTGCCTGCAATAATTACTATATAAATAAAGTGGGCGTCTTAAAGTATATATGTATATCTAACATATGGATAATAAGCGATTCACACTATTATTCGTAAACTCTTCTAATTCACGTCACAGTTCAAACACATCCTATTATTTACTCTGCTGTTAAAAGTTTAATATAATATTATGCTAATTACTTAATTAAAAAATTGAAAAATAATTATTATTCAACTGAGTAAATATATAAATTAGATGTTGTCTGAGATAAAATCTAAACTGCAGTTGAGCATCACTGACTAAAAATACTATTATCAATACCACGGCGATGTCGCCGATGTATCAAAGTGCCTCAACTAGCTTTCATTGACAAATCCGACATGTGCAATTTGATATGCAGTATACTTTTCAAATTTAATTATTCTTCTTTATTTCAAGCGTTTTAAATTATTAATTATTTCAAATGATATTTATAGATATTAATCTTTAAGGGTCGTTACTTAATTTGCTAGACTTTATTAATAATTATCATTTATTTTATTATTTATAAATTAAATTCAAATTCTTCAACTATGAACAGAAAGAAAATTCCAACTTGAAATCAGTTTTTCCTTTCCGATATTTCAGATTTGATTTGGCAAAGCTTATAACGTACAAAATATAAAAAAAAATGAATCTTTTGAGATAATTTTTAATCTAAGAGGATTGAAATATTGCTTTAATTAAAAAATTAAAATCTTTGTATACAGGTTCTTACAGCCTGGAGAGAAATTTCCTTAATTTACTCTATTATTTTCTACACAGTTAAAGAGGTCGATTTAGGCAAAATGAAATGAAGTGATCCTTCATTAATATATGTCGTAATTTTTTGCAATTAGAAAGAATGATAAAAATTATCGCAGCGCAATTACGAAATAGTTGTTTTTTAAATTGAACCCAATTTTCTGTGACCTGTATTTTTTAGAGGAACACTTGTTTCAATGATTTCAAGTTACATGTATATATATATTATTGAGTTTCTATAGTAAAATTGATGCAGCTCGCCTGGAGGCATACATTAATCATCGTGTTAGTCAGAGCTGCCGCCGGCGTGTTTGAAAGTTTTCAACATTGCGACGCAAAGGCTTGAAAAGTTTTGTTAGAAGGTAGAGTGGGGTAATTTGTCTTCCTGCGATCGATCTTAATGTGAACCACGACTTCCTCAGCCGCATCGTGAGTGATCCTCAAAGATAGATTGTTTGGTTACACTAGATAATTATATAATATTGAGCCGTGACTATATAGCCATAATGATTTAAAAATAAGCTTTATACGATTTCCGACAAAGTCTCCAGTTCATCAACACCAAACAAGAAAGCTAATAATGACTATTCTGAGAGATGAGAAACATAATATATGTATTATGTACGAATGTACGCAATACAATCAATCGCGGAGGGTAAAAGGTACCTGCAGCCAACAGCTGCTCCGACTCGTGAGATAGATCATTAGGCAGTTGACTTGATTTAAACGGCTTTGTGTAATTATTGCCGCCGAGTTAATAACCTTTCAGAGATGCGATGAAGAAGGGCCATGTATAGTCAAGAAGTTAAGTTCGATATATTTGATCTGTCTTCAAGACAAGAAACTCAACGATGTCGAGGACGAGAAGAAGAACGACCAGAAGGTGGTGGAGATTTAATGATGCCGCATCCGGGAGTCGTCAGGACATTGTACCTAACAAAAAAAGATCTTATAACGCGTTCACAGCTGGACCCGCATTCTACGTTCCTTATTTTCGAATGGAAGTGCGTCCGATCCATTAAAAGCCTGCCGCAACATCAATAATTTGCACCCCATCTTCCGTTTAACTGTACACAATTTTCGCCAAGTCACTATCGTCACTACGTTTTCACCTTAAAACACACTGAGTCAATTAGTACGCTCTTGTAACCCGCTTCTGGAATCATTGTAAATCCCTAATTAAACAAAGAAACTGTGTAGAAAATTATTAAATCCAATGCTTTGCTCATTGTGGAAATATTTACAAGAAGGATGGTTTGTAGAACAACAAATCCAAATGAAAGGTACAATCGCGGTAGCCTTAAGGTGCTGCGAATTGTATAAGGCTCCCGGGCTGCAACCTAATAAAGCAATTTGTCACGGTGCCATACATTAACGCACAATCTTGTTGCAAAGAGTTGACTGTCGTCTTCTTCTCACTTCTGAACTTGGACCATCTCTTGCGCATTCGCCTTCTCTTGTTCACGGTTCTTTCAATAGACCCTTTATATTCCTTTTGTCGCGCCCACGAAAAATTAAATACATTTGTCATAGGAAAGCTCAACACATACCAACACTCTTTATTTTTTCCCTCCTTTAATTAATTTCATTTCAAGCTCAACAATTACATTACCTCTTTCATCATCTTCAACATTTTATACGATATATAATTTTTATACAAAATCCGTGTCACTTTTTATTCTCCTTCATAACAAATAATAATAATAATAATAATAATAATAATATTTTTGAGCAATTTACAAATATGTATATATAATAAAAAATAAGATTCCTAAAATGAATAGTGTAGCTGTAATTTCAAGTTTTTTAATTCAAAGAGATAACTTGCACTTGCCAACATTCCTACCGCGGCGTAAGACTGTGGTTTTTTTCATTGATCACACGAACACAACACTCTAAACCTATTATAAACTTTTTACTTGGTGACCCTGATGACGAAGAGGAAGGTAGAAAAAGACGCAAAGAAGGTTCAAACTTGCTCTGTGACGCCGCGCTTGTGAAAGACTATGAAGTTCTTGTACCACGAACGAGTATTTTTGAGGTGCGAGACTTCTGTGATTGATGGTCCCTGAAACTAGATGGGTCTCTCTCTTTCTCTTTTCTCATATTCCCTTAATTTTCTTATCTCCTTCCGAAAATTGTTAAATCCCATTGATGTATATTTTGCGAAATTTTCTTTTTAGGAATAAATTAATTGTGAAAAAAATATTAGGTCTTTTTGTTTATTTTTCATCACTATTAACAATAAAAAAGCAGTATTTTCTTATGCTAAAAAGCTAGAATTCCGAAAGGATTATTCAAAGATGTTTCCATTTTCGAAGATTTTCTCCGTAGAAATTGCATATTTTAGTTCAAGGCCATGAAAAGATTTGAAGGGTGTTGCATGTCTGCATGTTTGCTAATAGAAGAACAAGCAATGATGTATCGGCGTTTGGTGGTAGACCACATTGAATTAAGGGTCAGTCCATTACCAATTTGACCTCGACTGACCCGACTCTGTATTGCGTGCTGCTTGATCCAAAACGACATACGCACGTTGGAATGAATGTTTGCGCAAATTTGCTCGCGTGTACGTATCTGTGTGATTCACTTATGACTCAAGTAATTGAAACATTGACCAAAATGACGAATTGCTGAGGTTGCCTAGCTTCGTCTTGTTTCCAGAAAATGCGTAGGTTCATTTTGTTTTCTAAGGAAACTGAAACAAAAGTGTAGAAATTTGAGTTGATAAGTCCTATAACAGAGTATGCAGCTTACGTATAATTATGTGGTAAATTATAATTAAAGGAGATTAAATTGTCGCTGTCTTGAAAATTTAACGGAATTGCACAAGAATAATAAAATTGACAGAAAAATTTATTAAACTTATTGAGCACACACGTTTCTTTATTGAAATAAATAATGATAATCAAATTGTTTCAAAAGTGAAAATGACCAATTTCTAATTATTTTATTGACTTGAAACAAATACTATTGTCTATTTTTTTATTAAAGTTTGGTACTATAAGTTGTTTTGTACTTGAAAAGCCATCATGACATGGAATAGTGAACCAGATTGAATTAAATGAAGAAGAAAGAATCATTGGTACAATAAGGGACGAATGTATTGCGTAACGCTGAGATTCGTCTGGTTGTGGGCCCTTAACGCATAACAAATTAACCTCTCGACTTTTATTGCATCAAAGCATTTGATAAGAGTGAGGTCACCCGGTGAAGGGATAAAATGGAAAAAGGATAAAGAAAGAATATGTATATATATATGTACATTGAGACACGCTTCAACAGCATTGTATTAGGTACTCTATGCAGATATCTTTAAGTACCTATATGCATTTAATGAAATTTCCTATAGGCAAAGGTTTTCTCTTGTCCTCCTCTGACCCTTGCACAGAAACGATTGATCCCTCTTTGTTATTCAAGTGTATACTCTCGCGTTTGTCACACCCTTCTTAGCTCTCCCTGAGTCAATTTCACCTACACCTTACTTCTGCTCTTAATAAAAAGGCACAGAAAATATTATAATTTGTACTGTATCACTTATTTCAGGAGTAATTGTGTTGTTCTTCTAATTCATCCTTTTAAAACATTTAAGTTCTTTAATAAATTTGTGTTATTTTAATAAAATTTGTTTTCATTGTATTAATCTTTCTTTTATTACCTGTTTTTATGTCACAGGTTTTATTCAATGGCAATTGCAGAAAATTTCACAACAATTCGCGTGTACTGCAACAGCTATTGCATAAGTCCACGTCATTTCAAATACTAGACCAGCTTCTACTTAAAAAGCTAGGACCGTCTACAATTATATTTTGAGTTTTATGGCTCAAGCCACAGATGTGTAACGGTGCAAAATCGCGGTTTTGTACCGCGCTGAGAATTCGTGTACCACGAATTCTTTTCAAGTACAGATGAAGAATTGTGAAATATCGAGTTACGTAACATTCAAACGCATATACAATTGTTATTAAATATAACTTGTATATTTAATATTCTTCTTACAATAATTTATGTGCATATTGTTTATTAATTTTTTGAATTATTAGTAAAGTGGAAGTTATAAAAAAATAAAATTAGGGAATTTGTAGAGTATTTGGTTAAATATTATTTAATACTTATTTAAGTAACTCTCGTAATCCTTTTCATACTTTGAAAACTTGAAATCAAGCATATAGAAAGAAGCTATTGAAGGGACAATTAAATGCTCATTGAATAACGTGTGAAGTCATCCTAAATCTCTTCCCATCTAAAATAACTTACCTTAATTTTCACGCGCGTGTGATCTTATTATAGTTCTGTTCTTTTATAATGTAACACTCTCCGCTTTATACCATAATATAACCCCTATATGTATATGAAAGTTTCACTGTTCTTTATGCATACTGGAGTTTTAATTCTTGACCAATAGATTGGCTTATTTCGGTAATTTGAAAAGGCTTTCTTTTGAGGGTTCGAAAGTAAGTAAAATTATTTGGAGCAAATGGAAACATTGAATGATAATAATAAAAGAAGTGATGTGTCATATTCGTGGTTTCATGATTATCATCGTTGATAAAAGCTTAAGGCGACATCGTTGTAAACCTCGAGAATGGATGTGAAGAGGGTGAGCTTTGATTGGTCCATTGAAGACACGTGCATACCACCCTGGTGTTAGCCTCGTTACTATCATTCATCGGAATCAAGTGGAATTGTTAGCAGAACATCATAGGTAAAGAGGCAGTGTGAAAGAATAAGATAGACCATGCAACATATGTAAGCATAGAATATGGGTAAATTTAGTAGTCTACATCGCGCGGGAGGGGGGTCTAAGTTACTCCAATAGTGAAAACAATATTAAATTATACATTAATGGTAAATAAACTAGCGTACACATAAGCAAAGTACCTTAATTGTCTTTATCATGAACGTATTACACAGGTTAATTACAACAATTGTTAAAGTAGAACTTGATTGAAATAATAAAAATTATTCGGGTCAAATCAAATAGATATTTTTATGATTACGTGGATCAAACATTTATTTTCTCCAGTACGTATCTCTTGTTACGGATATTGAAATAAAATTTTATTAACTTTTCTCCGGCTGTAAAAAGATGGATAATTTTTTGCAATAAATTCTTTCGAGAGTATAATTAAATTGAAGCACTTTGGGTGCGTTCCCACATGATGCATTTTTATACCAAGAGGTTTGTTCTTGTTCGTAGCAGCATGTGGGCTGTGGGCCAACAATGCCCACTTCCAGCAAACCGCGACGTACTTCACTTCGTAGTTATATCCGACGGCTACAAAACGTACAAAAGCTGTCCCCAAGAGCACTTGTCGGAATTCGTTCTGCTACAAGTAGAGCGAACTCGGTCGACACTTACCTGCTTTCTCAGTTTCTAAAGTCTAGTGCAGAATCAATGATTAGTCTATAGCAACACTAATGACAATTATCTAATCTGCATTCCTTATAATCTTTATCAACTATTTATTTCCATCAATATTTTTACCCGGTTTTCAAAAACTAATATAAACTATCTTTCAACATTTTATCGCGGTTCATGAATCTTACTACAGATTGCGGGCACACAAATTTATCTCATATACACTTAATAATTAATACAGCTATTGCAAAATGTTGTTCAAAATTAATTTCTCTTCAGATGTGCGAAATGTGCAAGTGCACTCGAAGGATTAGCAATTGTTAACGGAAGAAATATTTTTTCTAGAATAATTCTTGAGAAAATACTTAAAGGAAAATATCTATACAATCAATCTAATTCGGCTATATATTCGGATATGAAAGGACATATACATACGTCGTTATTCGTTCTCGTTCGAAGGGTGAAACAATAAGCGACGAACGACAATGAGGATTTAAGTGGCGACCTCAATGATATGAACTGAACACTGGAATAGAATTCAATTGAATTGAAGAAATAGCGAGAGGGGAACAACTCTCCTTCTCTTGTTGTAGCATTACTGTCGTCGTCGTCGTCAATGTTATAATCTTATTGAATAAAATCTTACACGTCGTACTTATTGACATTTTTGATAGCTACAAATGAAACTATCCATCATTAAGGCTCGACAATTTTATTTAAAAGTATATAATATTATGAGAATATACTTTCAAATACATTTTTTCTATTATTTCTTTATTGGTCATTTTATTGCACGTAAGAAAATTGATTTTTACTTAATATAAATGTTTTATTCAATATAATATTAAAAGTATTACATTTTTAAATGTGCGCTACTTTCTGTGAATTCAAGCAGTAGGCAATAAAGAATGTTGTAAAAAGTTGACTTTTAGGCGTTAAATAGCAGCAAGAGGAAGTGTTACATAGTTAATGAACTTGATTGTAGTTAAATATGTGTATGTACAATCATTTCATGATTTAATGTTTTATAATAATCATAGTTGTTGTAAACAATTTTATTTACATTATTTCAATATGATACATCACCCAAAATCTAGTGACATTAAATGTTTTTTAATTTTCAATGAAAGTAATTCTTCTCCGCTTACAAGTTTTGTTCAGTAAACATGTTTCAATACACTTGTTCTGTTTTCGCGCCGTATTCAAAGTGACTGGCGCCATCTCTTGTCCGAATCGTACACTAACAAATGATTTCGAATAGTTTAAAAATGTTTGTGTACAAATATTTATAACAGCATTTAACTTATTTAAATATACGTTTTGAGGTTTTAAAAAACTTACATTTTAAATTTTTAATTAGATATTCAATATAATGTGAAAACTGTTGAAAAGAATATAACCGTAATTATTTTAGAATAGAGTGGATACCTCATCATGACAGAAATAATAAAATATTTGCTTATAATGTTTCTACATTGTAAATAAGATGGAATAGCGCCGGATAGTATTACTGATGATTCCTTTTCGGAAATAGTATATATTCTACTTGCCAGTAGTAACAAGCAGTACGAGTCAGACTCTACTCCTGAGTCATTCTTATTGTACGGTTGATATTATTTCAAGCAATTATCGTTCTTTTTTATTTTATTTTTAAATTAGTTTTTTTGATTAAAAAAATGTGTGTGCTTAAAACATAAATAAATGAAAATATAAAAATTATTTATTAACAATAAAATTTATATCGTATTTTATAAGTTGAATTCGACGTGCATCACTATTTTGAATAAATAACTCTCATGTGTCTTTATAAATAAGAAGAATAAAAGTTACATGGCCAAATATAATATAAACGTATGTTTTCTCAATAATGCTTTTTATAAAAATTATAGGAAAATTGCTCGTTCTATTACAACGCACTATAATAAATATATACGTTTACATATATTAACTTTTAAAACTGACATAACAACATATTATAATATGGTGTCTCATAAATCAAGTATCGCACTTGTATATGTGATCGCGTGCCGAAGGCATTCGGCATATTATGGACAAATTTCATTTATCTTACTTATCAATCGAGTCCACTCAAGTTCATCGAAACCTATATTATAAATATGCATCCCGTGTGGAAATGGAAAAATGGGCCTAACTTGGTCCTATCAAGATTGCCGTTTTATTATTTAGGTCCTATGTTGGCAATCTAACTTGGTCCTACAATGTTTTTTGATGCGATTTTAGCCTGGTCCTAATTTGGGTGCCTATTTAGGACCAATATAATGGTCCTTTTTATGCCCTAAATAGGACCAGTTTTTTTTATTCGTATAATTCTAGTGAAATTAAATTATTTGTTAATAAATTTTGATATTGAGTAACACAATTTTGTATTTTATATTGAAATTATTATATTTTCTTACTTTTAGTACATACTTACATTTATACAAAAAACTTACTTATAAAATCTTCGTTTCTTTACATTTATATATATATATTTATATTATAATGTATGTACATAAATAATATATTAAAAATCATATATTTGTAGATATTCTTAAAAATTGTCGGTAATAAGTATTCAAATTAACTTGACATAAAGGTTTACACTACACCCTGTGATTTAAATAAATCTTTTTTTTTGACTTGTTTCTTCGATTTAAAGTCAATTTTTTTATTTAAAAAAAATTATTTTCTTTTAAAGAAATTTTCATTTTTCAATTAAAGAAATGTTTTTTGATCCTATATCAGTATTAAAATTTCTTTGATTAAAAAAACAATTTATTTTATTCAAAGAAATTTATTTTAATAAAAAAAAACTTTCTTTAAATTAGAAAAACTTTTAGTTTAAATAAAATTTGTTTTAAATGATACAAAACAAATCAAAGCAAATGATTTTTTAAATAAACAAAAACTTTTTTCTGGGTGTTTAATAAATATAAAAAAATGTAATATTTAATACAAAAATAATAAAAGTCAGTAATCAAATATCAAATTTTTTAAAAAGACATTCTTGAAGATTTACTTTTGAAAGTTTGTTAAATAATAAAAGAAGTTTAAAATTCTTAATCGAAGCTCATTTGATCAAAATTGTCTTGATCATTACCGCCAGTATAATTATTATCAGATTCACTATCATCTTGAGCTGAGATATCATCATATTTACTTGAGCTTTCATCAGAGTTTTCGTTGCCATGACCTTTTTTGGTTTGCGTTTCCTTTTTTGAAGTGGCTTTTTTTTGTCTTTCTCTTCTTCCTCCATTTATTTTATTTATTTACACTTATATTCAGCAAACAGGCATGATTGATTTGCTCTTTTTACACAAAAACTTAACCTCTAAATCATTTTCGTCTGCTAGGGTTGGAAAGTTTCAAGAATTGAACGACGAATAATTGAAAATTTCAATAGTAGCGGCAAGAAAATTCAAATTTGATTTAACCATTCTCAATTTGTGTTTATTTTTTCATTTATAACTAAGAAAATAATTTTTATAATAATATAAATATAATTCATAATTTTTTTTCTTAAAAATTTCTATATATTATTTTTATATTACATTTACAATATAGTATAGTTATATTATGTTATATTGTATATTATATTATTATAATTTTAATTATAATTAATAATTTTTCTAAAATATTACTAAGTTACTAAAATGGCTTCTCTAGGGAGGGCCAAGTTAGGACCAAATTAAGAAATGTTAACAAGTACTGCCAAGTTAGGACCAGCTTAGGGCCAATTATCAATTTTGGCAAACCTTGGCGATTTCCACACGGGTATCGTAAATTTGCTCAAAATTGTATTTTTCCCTGTCCGTGGTTGACAGGATTTCGGACCTTCATTTAAAATTCATTACTTTGTTCAAAAATTTTTTTCATTATTACAAATATAGAGATAATTAATTTCTTAGATTTAGAGAATTTTTTTCTTAATAAAATCTACGATTTGGAATTTTAAGTTTAGGATAAATGGAAGAACAACTTTTTTATTTCAGTACTGTTAAGAATTGGATTTTCGCATTTTTTTTCTTTTTACTATTGTTCAGATGGAGCTGAGAATTAGTGATATGACTAATTAAAGTTGGGTCATGGAAAAGAGCGTTATCTTCTTAATACTTTTACTTTTCGCAACTTTATCGAAAATAGTCCTCTTTTCTTATCAAAGTGCCAATGATCCCCTCGGTGAGCCAATGGTTGTTCATCTCTCACTGTTAATCCACGTTCTTAAGCCTCGATAAAGAGCATCCCCTTGAAATTCCAAGTTGACGAATGAACAGATTCTTCGATTATTTCCTATCGTTTTTCTATTCTTAACCATTAGTTTTCCCACTTTTCTATATTTATATTATTTCTATTCTATTTCGATGAAAAAAAATCGATGAAATTTATTTTAGAAAAACATTTTATTTTTATTTACATACTTTTATTTTTTTCCGATTTAAAATGATATATGTACAAATCCATTAGAGTATTAAAAGCTTCCTAATCAATTATATACTTGATTCTCACATTAATTAATAAGAGAAATAAATCTCACGAGCCGTATATCCAATAAAATATTCACAATAACAATAAATAATTTATTTCACATTAATAATAATTTTATCTTTGGTCTCAGTTTTCATATAAAATATAATTCTTTTGCAAGTCTGTGCGACCTTGATGAAAAAGACCACCAATAGTGTCAAACACGTTCTACCACAGGAACTTTTCAATTTTTGTCGGTTCGCGTGGCTTGATTTTATAAGCGAGAGAAAAAAGAGAGCACAGGAACAAGGAGTTACGTCAAAAAAAAAAAAAAATTCTACCAGCTCCACGCACAATTAAATCGCTCGACAAACTAATTGTGCCAGTGAATTATCGTTCAGGTTTCTTTGAAAGAGAGGAAGTGCATCTCAGTATATACTTTATATTTGAAAGGTATATAGTTATATTCGAAGCACGTACTTGGTCGTTTAATATATATCGAAGAAAAATCTCATATATATATGCATCTGCTTGTCCGGTTTCGCGAAAAGTCATCGCGGAAAGAAAAATTTCGAAATGCATCTGCGTTCGAGGAGAGGCTTGGTCACGCGACAATATATATACGTCACGAAAAGTCGTCCCTCTTGATCAAATTGACATCAATCTTTGAGACATGAATGGGATCTTAACACCCCAGACTGTTTTTATCATTAATCAATTTCAATCTCATCACTCTCGAGATATTTCGTTTTTTTGCAAATTTTTCAATTATCGACTGAATAAATACGCGCATATATAACGGATAAAAAATGAGTTTGAGCGTCTTGTATTTGGTGATAATATGTCTCGTCACGTGTTTAATTAATTTTCAAAATGCAGTCGAGCAGTGGCGAATATTAATTTATATATACAAAGAATACGTATGGGCGTTTCTCCACAAAGTGGGCTTTATCATACCTTCACGTTGTATTATCTATACACAAAAAAAACTGGACTCATTTTTGTTGCAACTCATGAGTCAATGCTAAACGACATAGACGGTGGCGCCATCAACCAGGATCATTTTTGTTGCAGCTCATAATGAGTCACTTTCCCGGCTAAGTTTGAGTTCAGTTTTTTTCTGTGTATGCATCTTGTCATTGAATTATCTGAGAGAAAAATGAATAGAATAGAAAAATTAAAAAAAATGTCGTTTCAAAGTTACCTTGACTATATGCGATATTTATAAGACCACATTTTTATTTGTCGAGAGAATTACACAGGACGAAGCTCTACGATTGCAATCAAGCCCCGATAGTTCCAGGTCAGGTTTTTTGGAACTATACCATTTTGTATATTTTTAAAATCTAATGTAACCCTCGAAAGATTTATAAATTATTTGAATTCCTAATTAATTGGCGTAAATTATAAAAACAAATGCACATATATGGACATATAAAAGGCGGTTAAAATGAAAACGTACGAATGAAACGTCGTCTAGAAAATAGATCAATAATGTGACAGAAAGTCCTATACTGTGCGGAGATATTCTGAGAAATTCACTGAAAGAAAGATCATTTTAATTTGCCTCCAATGCTGCTTCAATATACGCGAATTCAAAATCGCATGAATAACGTACTTCGAGACCCACCGTGCGCTGACAAGTAATGAAGTCATGTTGAGATCAAGGGTTCTATGCGCATACGCACAGGTGCATCTATAAAGGATGAAAAGAGTCGCACTTATATGCACGAACGTGCTTCGTATGTCGAAGTATATACGCTTCTTGTACGATGCTTGTAATTGGAATCGCATTTAACTGCGCGGCATACATTCCGGTTTCATATAAACGAATTCTCTCTCTCTCTCTCTCTCTCTCTCTCTCTCTCTTTATATAGAACGATGTTGCGAGGTCCAGGTTGACAATTTATGAACTGGTCGCAGTGTAGTCGCCCCAATGGGGAAAATGAACCATTATTGGTTCGGTAGCTGCGCGCCACTTGACAGTATCGGCGGATTATTGAATTTCAGTCCTGGGGTGCGATTTTGTAATTTCACTTCGACTTTCGATTAGATATTGACTTTGATTTTGACTTTGACTTTGACTTTGACTTTGACTTTGATTTTGACTTTGATTTTGACTTTGACTTTGATTTTGATTTTGATTTTGATTTTGATTTTGAATTTGACTTTGACTTTGACTTTGACTTTGACTTTGACTTTCATAAACTCCTTTGTAGTTTGATTCATTTAGAAAGTCCTTGTAGTCCATTAAATTCAATTTTAAAGTCAAAGTCAAAGTCAAAGTCAAAGTCAAAGTTAAAGTCAATGATAAAGTCAATTATAAAGTCAAAGTGAAAGTCAATATCGAATCGAAAGTCAAAGTGAAATTACAAAATCGCACCCCTGGCGCAATACTGATGCAACGCATGTCATACGCACTATAAATCAGAGCTTGTGCGTAACAAATTTTTGTCGAAGGAGCAAACTATCCAATAAAGATTTTTGTGGAAGAAGCTAAAAGTCCAAAAATTGTTTCTAATAAAGGGTATATCGATTCGATACTACGCTAAAATTGCCAGAACTTTTTCATAAAACCGTAAAACGCCATAATGTACTTTACTGTACTATATTTACAGCAAAAAAATTAACAAAACATCGCCACTGACAACTTTGGTACTGTACAATTTTCCATTGGATCACCACATCCCAATCTCTAAATTTGAATTAGTAGAAAGTTACTAATGAAATGATAAAAAGTCTTCCACCAAATGATTTAGTAATAATTTAACTATCATTTAGTAAAATCTTACTAATTAGTTGAATTTCACTAGCAATTCGTACATTTGTTTTATTAACAGTCGATAAAACAGTTGTGACTAAAAACTAATTCATCATTTAGTGAATCAGATGACTAACATTCAGTGAAATTCTACTAAAAAAATTAGTCAATATTCACTAACAATTAGTCATATTTTATTAATTGAAAAAGGGAAAAGTCGTTCATGAAACTGACTTAAAATTAGTCAAATTTTACTATTTGTTAGTAGTATTTCACTAATTCAGATTTAGAGAGCATAGTATTCGTACGATGTGGATATACACAAATAGGGGAGACTATATAGGTGCAGTTGACACAAATATTTTCCTGCTCGATCTTTTTTAAATAATTAATGGACCTTTATACGAAGGTAACAAAGTGGATTTTTAAATATCAATTCTATCAGGTTCAGGATTAAACTTTAGAAAAATGCTTTGGTTCTCCACATTTAGTGTATATACTTTTTTTAACAAAGTGATAGATTGTAAAAAATGTACCTGTTGCAGTTGATACAAGTGATGAAAAGAACGGATATTTTTGACAAAATTCAGCAGATTCGTTTTAAATGTAAAATATTTGTAAAAAATGTAATCACACTCATTTTTTTGGACAAATCTTGTGTTTTTAAAAGAAGAATGGCTGCAATGTACAAGGTGTTTGCATTTACCTAATAATTAGGTATATGCAGTCAACTCTCGATAAGACAAACTTGAAGGGAGACCAGGGTGCCCACCAGTCAGGGAAAACAGGGAAGTCAGGGAAAGTCAGGGAATTGGAAAAAAGTTTAGAAAGTCAGGGAAAGTCAGG
>JUFY01025641.1:0-11933 GCA_001855655.1 Leptopilina clavipes | reverse complement strand
AAAGTCAATATCGAATTCAAAGGCAAAGTGAAAGTCAAAGTCAAAGTCAATATCGAATTCAAAGGCAAAGTGAAAGTCAAAGTCAAAAGTCAATGTTAAAGTCAAAATTAAAGTTAATATCGAATCGAAAGTCAAAGGCAAAGTGAAAGTCAAAGTCAAAGTCAATGTTAAAGTCAAAGTTAATATCGAATCGAAAGTGAAAGTGAAAGTGAAAGTCAATATCGAATTCAAAGACAAAGTGAAAGTTAAAGTCAAAAGTCAAAGTTAAAGTTAATATGGAATCGAAAGTCAAAGGCAAAGTGAAAGTGAAAGTCAAAGTCAATGTTAAAGTCAAAGTTGAAGTTAATATCGAATCGAAAGTCAAAGTGAAATTACAAAATCGCACCCTCGCTTAATTATGTAAATATCGAGTAATATAATTACATCCTATTATAATTATTAAGAAATATTGTTAGTGCAATATTGCATCATAGTTATGGATAACAACAGATTGTATAAAAATGAAATTATTTACGATCAGTTTATAATCGTAAGAAGAGAAATGGAACGAATGTTTTGTATAATAATTACGAAACGAAAAAAAGACGAATTTCTATTTTTATATATATATTTTTTTTTATTCTAGTTACGACCGGTTTTAATCAGATAAACGATAAAAAGTAAAATTTACAACAAAAAACGATCGTTTCATAGAATTTTATTTAACTTTTTACTAAAAGCTTTAAATTTGGTTGAAAAATAATGAATCGTATTCTTGTAAGGTTTCAATTTTCATTTAAGTAGTACAGGACAGTTATAGTCAGACATAAAAATGATGTTACGACATAGATATTTTACTCCCGCTACAATAATAAATTTACTCGAGTACATTAAGAATTTCTCAAAAAATAATTAAAAAATGAAAATAGGAAAATAATAATACGCAAAGTGCCAATAAATATACCTATTAAATTAAATTTTTTTTGGTAGTTCACCGCCTTAGCTTATTTTTCAAAAATAAAAAAAAACGATTTAATTTTTATTAGAAAACAATGTAAATTGAAAAATAAAAGTTGACTTAATTCTATCAAGTAAAGGTATCATTTAAAGTAAATATTACAGTAGATGTTCAAAATTTGTAGTTATGGATATTTTTAGTCAGACAGAACGGTCTCAGGAAGAGAGAATTAAAAATATCCGTTTGTAATTCTGATCTTCATAATGAATATTATAATTTTCAGAGAAATAAATAGAAAATGTCTTTTTTAGTCATATTGTTGAAAAATAACAATGAAAATATTCCTTTATACTAGGTACCGGAAGTAATTATAAAAATAAAAATAGTAAAAATAAGTAGTAGTAGACACGTTTAGTCAGACATGAGAGTTTTGAAAAAGGTTTATAGAATTTCTCAAACGGATTTATTAAAATGGAAAAATGACAATATTTAAGGGAAAAATAATTTATTAAAATATATATTTATATTTAATACTATATTGTAAATAATAATAAAAACGCAGAAATGATAAAAATTATTCTTTATTGTTCACACATTTTTGAGTAAGATTAGAAAACTGATGAGAAATAAATGACATTATTAGGAAAAAAAAATTATTATTTTGGTAATAATAACTATTGCCGTGCAAGGAGATAATAGAAATGATAATAATGTTGAAATATATCACAATTTATCTCCTTAAAAGTTGATCGAAATAATTTTTTCCCTAATAGAATATTATTTTTTTTCCCAACAGTTTTTTATACTCAGAAATGTGTAAACAATAGAAAACAATTTTTATATTTTTCCACATTATCTTTGCTCACTTATTTTATATTTAAAAATTTTCTGTTTTACCTATTTTTTTGACTGAAATTTATTTATTTATTTATTTATTTATTCAAATTTTGAGAAAAATGTTTCTTTCTCTCTTTACATACTTTAAATGTAATGAAAATTTCTGAACATCTTGCAATGCTGGAAAACGAAATATTTAGGATGAAATTTTGAATTTGTAATTTAATAATACCATGTAAAAGTTGAAATTCGAACTTGAATATAAATCAACTTTTATTATATTGCTGGAGAGTATTAAATTTTTTACCAACAATATTAATAATTTTTGCTCTTGAAGAAACCAATTTTCTTTAAATTTTTGCGGAAATATTTTAAAAAAATATCTTCAAGAGCAGAAATGGAACATTCTCAATGAATTAAAAAAACATTTCTTCTTCTTTCTTTTTAAAAAATTATTCTGACACAAAAGGAAAATTCAAAATATTCGTTCCATCAAAAACTGCAACTATAAATCCACTATAAATTCCATTTTAGCCAATGGAAATAATTGGATGAGGTGTATTTCAGTCAGACACCCGGAAAAATATATATATAGTAACTTTTACTACTTACAAAGTAAAACCTGAACTGTTTGCAATTTTTTGCCCATTTCTGTCAATTTTTATTATTTTCGGAGTAAATTTTACTACCTCCGAAGTGAATTTTACTAATTTTATTAAAATTTACCCAGTAAATTTTATTATTTCCAAAGTAAATTCGAATAAAATTAGTAAAATTTACTATTTCCAAACTAAATTTGAATAAAATTAGTAAAATTTCTATTTTCAAAGTAAATTTGAATGAAATTAGTAACTTTTACTATTTCCAAAGTAAATTCGAATAAAATTAGTAAAATTTACTATTTCCAAACTAAATTTGAATAAAATTAGTAAAATTTACTATTTCCAAAGTAAATTTGAATGAAATTAGTAAAATTTACTATTTCCAAAGTAAATTTGAATGAAATTAGTAAATTTTACTATTTCCAAAGTCAATTCGAATAAAATTAGTAAAATTTACTGTTTCCAAACTATATTTGAATAAAATTAGTAAAATTTACTATTTCCAAAGTAAATTTTACTTTTAAAACTCAGTAAATTTTACTTAAACTTAGTAAATTTTAGTATTATATTAAAATTCACTGCGGAATTAGTAAAAAATTAAAAATGCTAAAAAATTCCAGGCAGTTTCAGTTTTACTTTATATTAGTAAAAGCTACTTCATAATTTTTTCAGTGTCACTCTTTAAATTTCAATCAGTGAAATTCGACTCGTGAAATATTAGCTAAAGTTCTTCAGTAAAATTTTCACTTAAATTTAGTCATATTTTACTGAAAACCAGTGGAATTTTTACTGATCTCAGTCAAATCTCTTTGATCAACAACAGGTAACACAGATTTGAATTTTTAAATCAGTAATAATTCCACTGCTTTTCAGTGAAATATGACTTAATTTCACTGAAAATTTTTACTGAAGTGCTTCAGTCGCTAAATTCCAACTATATTTTAGTGGAATTTTACTGCTAAAAATTTAGAGAGCAGGTTCAAAATAATAAAAAGTGTAATTAACAATTATCAACAATTATTATATGTAATATTATTATTGTCGTAACAATATTAATAAAAATAATAATAAATGATAATAAATAATGTTAATGATAATAATAATAATGATAATGATAATAATAATAATAATAATAATAATAAAAATAATAAAACGATAATAATAATAATAGTAATAAAATAGTAATAATAATGATAACGATTATTATCATTTTATGATTTTATGATAATTATTATTATAATTGCAAGTGTAAGTATAATAGGGGAAAAGTTTACCTTAGTTCTGCATTCCGAGGTTTGGGTATGATTATGATTTCCGACGTGATTATGGGAGGTCGATAAAGAGGGTTGGTTCTGATTGAGGTTGCGAAGAGGGTTGAGTTGGACGCGATCCGTGTCCCAGGCATTGGCACCATGAGGAGGCGCGAGCCCGGCTAGCCCCCTCGCAGGTGAGGGTGGCCCTACCAAAGCACTGGGTGGCAATGACAGACCGGGCCCCGATGCCACTGGCGCTCCCTTACCATTACCAATAAGGGGCCCAGTATCCACGTTTTTTGGACAGGATTGCATCGGGCATGGACAGCTCTGGAATGCTGCATCTAAAACAAAATTCCATAAATTACTCACTTTATCTACAATACAAATACTTTGTTTCTTTTTTTTTCAATTATTCCGCCTTTTGTACTTTTACCTTCACATAAAAACAATTTCTTATTATTTTTTATTTAAAATGCTTTATTTTATTGCTGAAGAAAACTTCTAACTAAAATCAATTTAGCAGCAAAATTAATTAAAAATTAATTCCAATTAATTGTTTATTAAAAATTTCAAAAACAAAAAAAATTTACGTTTTTTAAGTAGTTTTAGTTTTTTTTTTAAATCTCTCAATTCCACAGAAATGAGAGATTTCTTAAAGGCTTGTTTTGGTAGTTGTGATAATTTGGGTTTCTTTTTTTTAATGGAATCGGAGAATTTTTTTGTTAAACTTTTTCGAATAACTTACGATCTACGAATGGTCGTCCCTGAACGTGTAAATAAGCTGGATTCGGCGGAGGTGGGGGTGGATAACCCGCGTAATAAGGAGGTAGAGGGTATTCGCCTGGCGGCGGTGGCGGTTGATATTCGACGACACCTGGACCTGGTCCGGTACCGTTTCCGGCTCCTCCGGGACCACCGCCACCTCCTCCACTCTCTTGAAAACCATAATATTGTCTGAAAACAAATCAGACATTACTTAACTTTATTAAATGCTTTTTTTGTTATTATTTCTTTATTTATATTCAAATTGGACTTCGGTAACAAATATGGTCCCAATATTGCAGGACATTTTTTCAAATAAATAAATAAATAAATAAAAATAAAAATTGAAGTAAATCAAAATCAAAGTTAAAATCGAAGTCAAAATTTAAATCAAAGTCAAAATTGAAGTCAGAAAATCATAAACAAAGTTAAAATCGAAGTCAAAATTTAAATCAAAGTCAAAATTGAAGTCAGAAAATCATAAATAAAGATAAAATCGAAGTCAAAATTCAAATCAAAGTCAAAATTGAAGTCAGAAAATCATAAATAAAGTTAAAATCGAAGTAAAAATTTAAATCAAGGTAAAAATTGAAGTCAGAAAATCATAAATAAAGTTAAAATCGAAGTCAAAATTGAAGTCAGGAAATCGGAGACAAAGTTAGAATTGAAGTTGAACTGTAATTAAAAATTGAAGATAAAATTGAAGTCAAAATTAAAGTCAAAATTGAAGTTAGAAAATCAGAAACAAAGTTAAAATCGAAGTCAAAATTTAAATCAAAGTCAAAATTGAAGTCAGAAAATCAGAAACAAAGTTAAAATTAAAGTTAAAATGTAAATCAAAATGGGAGTTAAAATGAAAGTTAAAATTTTAATCAAAGTCAAAATTGATGTCAGAAAATCGGAATCAAAATTGTTTTTCGATGTCAAGAATTCTTGAATTCTATAATTTATAATCATTACATAATTTTTAAGTTTGTAAAGGTAAATATCTCATATTTTGAAAAATATTTTCACTTGATTAAAAATGATCATTTATTCTTTCATTTTCAATATTTAAATTGAAATTTTTCAAGAAGGTATTGAATTTTTTTTACAATATTACAAAATGTCTGCTACTCTTACCTTCTGTATGTCGGCGGATATTTGTAGTAAGGCGGAGGATGTGGATGTGGATGCGAATACGTAGGTGGATAACAAAGTTCTTGATACTGTGGTGGGGTTCCGTAATATTGTGGACAATACGCCCTGTAAAAGCCTGCACCTGTAAGAAAAAAAACAAAAATACAAGTTATAAAATTTGAAAAAAAATTTTTCCTTTAAATCTTCCATACCAATAGAAACAAAATTCATTATCACTCTTTAAATAATATTTTACTTTACCAGCAGTTACTAATAGTTATGCAAATTTTTACTTTCTAATTCTTTCAATTCTTAAAAATTTATTTAATAAATTTACAATTTAGTCGTATTTTTACTTAAAATAAAATTTCTACTTAACTGGAAATTTATAAACAATTGAATTTCTACTCTGAAAAAAAATGTATTTGATTCAAATAATATTAATTGAATATTATCGAATAAAATTTATTTGAGTCAACTAAGTTTGATTCAAATACAGAAATTATTATTTCACTTACAGTTTACTTGATTTCAATAAAAATTATTTCGTTCAAGTAAATAATTATTTGATAATATAGGCAAGTAATCGATTATTTGAATCAAATAAATTTTTTGCATTGTATATTATAAAATTCTTGTTTGTCTGAAATTTCAACATAATATAAAATAAAAAAATTTTATCTATAGCCAAAAATTAAAACCAATTCTGCTGTCCAAAGTAAAAACCTAGTAAGTCGCATTTGCCATAAGGGCGAGCGTCCCTTAGCTTCGTTATTCGACTTTCGCTCTTGTGGCAAATGCGACTTACTAGGTTTTTACTTTGGACAGCAGAATTAGAAGTTTTCAACAAAATTGTATTCGATTAATTATATATAAAAAATCTACAGGAGGAAATTGTAAAATAAATATTTATGAAATATTAATTGAATTAATTAAAATTATTATCAGTATTATTAATTAAATTTTGTTAATAATAATAATAATAATAATAATAATTGTTACTATTTAAATTGCTTTGCGTTATTAAAATTTTTTAATTTATTTAACTATTTAAATTATTAAAATTTTGTTCCGATTGTATTAATGTTATTCATAAAAAATATATAAAATAAACACTGATATTAAATGGAGAAAATAAATTTAAGTAATGTTGATAATAATAAATATTAATTATTATTAATAATAAATTTAATTAAAGTAAAAAATAAAATAAATTTTAAAACTGCATTACTTAGAAAATTCATCATTTTTTGAATTTAAATTCTTCTTTTACTTAAAGTACGAACTGAAGGTGCCTTCTTAGTAAATTAATATAATTAACTGAAAATAGAATTTCCGTAAGGGTGTATATATAGAGGTACAGTAGAACAATGAATCCGATGGGTACATTTAGATATTAACTTATCCTACCTCAGACATAAGAGAATTCTCTTGCAATGCCCGGAGGGCAATTTCAAAACCACGAAGCTAAAACTACTATTGATAAGCTGCTTTGAAAAGCTTGTTCCAGAACTTCATTTCGTTTGAAATTTCACACGAGTCAACCATAAACATTCACAAAACGTCCTATCGGAATTTAATCCCTTATATAGAACTTTCCTTTTATTTTCGACGTTAACTTTTCACTCTTCTTCTTTTTCCACACCAAAAAACAAACAAAAAGGAAAAAAAAATAAAAAACACTTCCGATAATTCTGCAGAGAATAGCTTTGCTAAGCATTTACGAATAGTTATTCAATCTTAACAAGTTTTCGCAGACACAAAGAAAAAAAGCAAGTCTCTCAAGTGGAGTGAGAGGAAATGAAGTTAAAAGTAGAGAAAACGCGAGTGAATTATTCTTACCGCTGGTCCCACTTGAAGCGGAAGTCACGACGAGGTCGTCGGAACTTTCCGAGTTTTGCGGAGGCGTTGGCGTTGGTTCCGGTGGCGGTCCTTTTACCGGAGGTAACGTCGGAGGATGCTGTATCAGTGGTCCAGCCGGCTGATAATACCCTGAGAAATAAATACAAAAAGCACTTCGTTAACTCTCCTTCTTCTCTAGGAATTCTTTGTTACTTAATAATTAAAATAACTCGGTAATGTATATTGCAAAGAGAAAAAATAATTTAAGAGAAGAAAATAAATGTTTTATATCAATTAAAAAAAAATTTATGTTCAGTGGCTATACCGTGGATGACCCAGTTTCCGTCCAGGACCCAGTTTCCGTCCACTTTTCAATATTTTCTTATATATCAAAGGAAATAATTTTTTTTATGGCATTTGAATATTGTTACCATAATTTTTAATATCTGGAGCTCTCTTTAATTAATTATGAATATCATTTTAATATTAAAATCCTACCGAAAAAAATTCGGAAAGTCCGCCACTGCTGTCGAGCACCTTCTCGCGAGGAAAAATAGTGACTATACACAAGCAGAAAGCTGTCAGATATTTCATCATATTTTGATCATGTAAGTAAAAAATCTTATTAAAATTATATTTATCAACAAATTAGGTATTGAATTACTTATTTATTTCAACATTGTTAATGAAAAAAATTAATTTGGTGGTTTATTTAGCTGGACGGGAACTGGGTTACAGTAATTGAACACTGTCGTAGATTCCGTCCACTGCCTCTATACAAATTTCTGACACGAAAGTAAATTAGTAAAAAAATAAAAACAAGTGTTTAGGAGTGAATTTAGTGCTCAAATTACGTTATAATAATTGAAATATATATAATACATTATAATCTAGTTCTCGTAAATTAAGTGTTTGTGTTAGAATTTATCAATAGAATAACATAACCTCAATTTTTTTCATGCTATCAGGAAAAGTTGTAAACACATTTTCTTTTTTTATAATTATTACCTAGGTTAACTATTTTTTACTGTTTTAAAAATTTCTGAATAAATTTTTTAATTTTACAGGGGTAAAATTAAGAAAATTGAAAAACCCTACACAAATTATGATCTTCAAAAAGCTTTGGGAGAAATAAAAATTGGACGATCTATTCGTGAAATCAGCAGGAAATACAAAATTCCTAAGACGACTTTACAAAATAAAGCTTGTGGGCTCTTAAAGCCAATTGTGGGAAAACCAGGACCTAGCTGCATTTTGGGCGAAGAAAACGAAAAGAAATTAGTGGAGTGGATTATTTACGTCAGTGATAATGGCTTTCCTGTCACCAAACTACAATTAATTAATAGCGTCCAATTGTTATTAAAAAAAGCAAAGAAGAAAACGATATTTAATAATAATCGACCCGGGAAACATTGGTACAGTGCATTTTTGTCACGTCACCCCGAACTAGGTGAGAAACTTTCGCAAAATCTCCTGTGCACACGTGCGTCTGTTACTGAAGAAGGGATTCGAGGATGGTTTAGTGGAGTCAAAGATCATTTCGAATCTAACAGTCTTCTGAACATTGATGCTTCACGAGTTTACAATGCGACGAGTCGGCTTTTCATCTATCTCCACAGGGAGATAAGGTTTTAGTAAAACGAACAGATAAAGTAGCTTACACTTTTGTAAACAATGACGAAAAAGAGTGTATAACCACTCTTTTTTGTGGGAATGCTGCTGGAGATTTGGTTCCTCCCATGATAATGTTAAACTACGCAAGAATTCCTCAAGCTGTTTCAATTTCAATGCCAACAGGATGGAGCATTGGACGCTCTGACAGTGGTTGGGAAACAGCTGAATCGTTCTTTGAATGGATTGCCAATGTTTTTTATCCGTGGTTGATAAAAAAACAAATTGAATTTCCAGTAATTTTATACGTTGACGGACATTCATCCCATTTAACCTTGGAGTTGAGCAACTTTTGTAAGGAAAAGGACATTGTTTTAGTTGCGCTTCACCCCAATGCGACTCACATTTTACAACCCATGGACGTTGCACTTTTCCGCCCGCTAAAAAAATCGTGGAGAGAAACTGTTCGAGATTGGAGGTTGGAGCACAATGGTGAACGATTATCAAGGGAGATGTTTGGAGGTTTACTTAAGTTGTCCCTTGAAAAACTTGATTTAAAACCCATTTTAGAAAATGGATTTCGCGCAACTGGTCTGCATCCATTTTCGGCAGACGCAGTAAATTACGAGAAATATTTTAAAGTTTCAACCACGGAAGCACGTTCAGAAATTCCAGTTCGAAATCCGTCTGAAATGACTCACATAGAATTCATTGAGAAAAACATCGATCAAGAAATCCTTCAGTCATTTAAGAATGTTGGTGCCGATTGCGAATGGACTGGGCCGGAGAATTTGGGACCACTTTTTGATTTTTGGAAAAGATCATGTGCAGTTCAGGACGCGGAGACAGAGTTGGACAATAATGGCGACGAAAGCTTTAGAGAAGCTGTATCAGTATGTTGTAAAAAGATCATTTAGTTTTTTTTTTCATGTACAATTTAAACAATACTTTTTTACACTTTTTACACATTTACATTTAATTATTATCGTTCTTTTTGACGAATAATTCAATTGATTTAAAAGATAATTTTTATTTTAGATTTATTTATCGCTTATTCGATTACTAATTTATTAATTTTTTTATTACACTCTTTACACATTTTTTACACATTTGCATTTAATTATCGTTCTTTTTGACGAATAATTCAATTGATTTAAAAGATAATTTTTATTTTAGATTTATTTATTGCTTATTTGATTACTAGTTTATTAATTTTTTTATTAATTTTTATTTTTAAATAATTACAGTAAATTGAGATAAATTTATTATTTACTCAAAAGACAATTTTTCAATTATAAACACTTGATAATTTACATTTACTTTATTAATACTAGTTTAGTTTCGTGTTTATATTTTATATTTTAGGATGAAACGCGTAGTTACGATACTTTTGTAAATGCCAATGGAGATATCTCTTCGATTGCTCATTTATCCGATAACATCTTGGAAACGGAAAACAATTTAGTTTTTGAAGTCACTGATAGCGGCGAATTAGAATTAATACAGGAAACAGTCGATTCATTAATGCTTGAAAATCATCAACCTCATCTTCAAAATTTAATGTCGGAATCTCAATTAGAATCAAATAATGAGCGAGAAGTTATCGATACACTGTCGCGTGAAAATCATGGTCTTCAACCTGATCTTCAAAATCCAACTTTGGATTCTTTGTCGGAATTAGTCGATAATCCTTTAGCTATTGATTCAAATAATAATAGTAGTAATGAGGAAATGAATCATGATTTAGGCTTGGTTACTCAAGATAAAGTTGATGTCCCACTTCCATTTAAAGATATTTTGTTTTGGCCTTCCGCAAAAAAAGGTAAAGGAACGGGAAGAAAATCGAGAAAGACGGTTAAATTGCCATCCGTTCTTACTTCCGAAGCTTGGAATGATTATTATAAATTCAAAGCAGAGGAGAAATTGAACATTGAAAAAGAAAAAATTAGAAAAAAAGAAGAAAAACAAATAAAAAAAGATTTGAAACTTCAGGAAGTTGAGGATAGAAAAACAGCGCGAAGAATCAAAAAAGAACAGCAAGAGAAGGAAAAAAATAAAAAAATTCAAAAAAAACAGTCTCAGAGAAAAAAAAATCCAAAAAAATAATAATTTGGTATAATTCTCTACGAAACTTTTATGTTTTTGATTACCTATTTTTATCATTATCATTTTATTAATAATTTAAAAAATTGTTTATAATATATGTTGCATATGTAAAAGTATTTTTCTTGTTTAAATAAATGTAAAGATGTTTTAATTCAAATTTCGAGGTTTTTACTTCCTTACAATATATCTAATATATCCCTGGACGGAATCTGGGCCCGTCAGTGGACGGAATCTAGGCCTCGCAGATTTTAGTGGACGGAAACTGGTGCATGAAAACTATATTTTTAATAATTATATAATAAATCACTTTTTGAACATTTTAAACAATTAATAATTTTAAACAACAAAAGAGAGTATAAATTTACATTTTCAAAAAAAAATTTTTGATTTTATACAGAAAGATCAATTATATTAGCTTTTTTGTGAACTTTTTGCCCTTAGATGGACGGAAACTGGGTCATCCACGGTATATTAATAATAAATTTGAGTTCTCTATTTCCAATTTTCATAAATGGTGCGTATAAATTTCAGTGAATTATTTAGTCAGAGGGTGCGTAGTTTATTTCTCCATTGCTGACAAATTTCAAATGTAGGTAATGATATCGTTAAATTTGAAAATTTTATGTGAAGTGCGAAATTTTACCGCGACTATTGGGAGAATATATATACCTATATACCTATGTATAATGTTAAATACAGGCAAATAATTTTGTTCCTGTGAGATAATATTGTTGTTGTATATAAATTCAAGAGAGGAAAACTTGTTTTGTGGGTGTTCCATACGAATCGAGTTCTCTGTTAATCGACGAAATTCTCATTCATTCAAATAGTCCAGTTAATTTTCGATTTGCGCAATGCGTG
>JUFY01025625.1:0-14185 GCA_001855655.1 Leptopilina clavipes | reverse complement strand
AAATTCAAAAATAAGATTAGTTTTGAATTAAAGAATTTGTCATTTTAAAAGTCTATTTATCTTATTATTCGTTTATATTTTCTGTAATAATAAAATGCATGGATCATTTTTTCAAATAAGGGATAAGTTTGTATATAGTATTTTATTTGATGTATCTCGAATACCAAATTTTTGCTTTCTTCTTTTAATATTTCGTCAAATTTAAAATATCAAAAGAGTATTTTACACCTTTTTAAGAATTCATTTCCGGAACCGTTTAGCTATTTCTTGCGTATATTTATCTTCTGATTTTATCAATAAAAAAAATAACTGAATGAATCCTCAAGATGACATGGGCCTTCTTTTGTATTATTATTATTTGGAATATATGAAAAAAATAATTCTAACACCTTTGAGACTGAAGATGTTTATCTTAAAATCGGTTAGGTGCAAAAAAACTTTTTCCCCGGCAGATGTAAAATTCTCACCCTAATGATTATACAACAAAATCTTGATCTACAACTGAACAACCCTTGTTTGGATTATACGCAGATAGATCTCATCTATAATGTGTCGGTAAAAGCTTCAAAAACTTGTTTTCAAATTGGACACGAGACTTTTCACGGCTTTCTAATTGAGGGTTCAACATTATATATTTCATCAAAGTCATTGTTTCTTTATACATCTGTTGATGTTTGATGATTAATTGAAACAAATTAGAGACCTGCTCATTAAATGTATTATTTCAAAACAGAAGTTTATTAAATTTAATGACAACATTATTTTTTATCAACAAGTTTTTCCTATATAGAAGCGTTTTTTTTATGAATGTAATATTTTCTTATCTATTTTTATATCAAGATATAAATATGTGTAAATAAAGTAATAAATATTTAATAATGCTGAAATTTCTTTTTGCAATTCAATTTTTTCCTAAACCAACGATTTTGCTAAAGTGCAAAATTTGAAATTCGTGAATTTTTAGATCATTTCCAAAAGCCTATATCAATCACAGACAAAAATATATTTTTTTGACAAAACAGGTTTAAAATTTTTCAAAATTCACAAATTTAACAACTTTGGGACCATTGTAAAACTCTTGCTAAACAAGGAGGAAATTCCAAGCGAAATTTTGCCAAATTAATAATGTTTCAATTAATCAAATTAAAAAATTTCCAAAGCATTTCATGTTTGCCTATAAATAATGTAAAGACAAAATACAATTTTCCTCTATAGAAGAATTTGCAATTTTTGAATTTAACAATTTTTGGAATCATTAACAAAATCTCACTTACCAGAATTAGAAAATTTCAAAATTAGAAAAATTCTAATCTCAATTTGTCAAAAAGTGGATTATTGTCTTTGCCCACGATTGGCAAGATTTTCAAAATTTGATTTAGCGACGCGAACGCAATAAATCTCTTCTAAAAATCGTCTGAATTTAAGATTGAAATTATCATTTTAATAAGAAAAAATGTCTTGCATTTTATTTTGAATAATTAATTAAATTAAAATTAGCCTGATTTTAAGCTTTTAAGCTTCAGATTTATTAGGATTAAATTTCTATAACATTTTTCAGCAGATTAATATGTAATTTTGGAAAAATTAAATTCAATCCATAGAAGAAAAGATAAGCGACACAAACAAATAGTTCTGTTATTTATTTAAATAAAAGAAGATTAAAATAATTTGCAGCAAAAGAAAAAGGAAAAGAAAGTCACTAACGCTAAAAAAAATTGCATTTGTCAAGAAATACTTTCAGAAAAGAATCAAATTCAAACAAACTTCACTAATAATTCAATCCTTTGGTATTCGCTCTATTCTTCAAATTACTTTTTCCTATTGTGAATATTTATCCTTTATAAGATCCACATTGTTTCAATATATACACATATACATCTCTTTTGAGGGAGAAAGTACTTAAGAAAATTTATAATTAAAAATATTTTTCTTGGTCGTTGCCAAGTCTAATGCCTGCGGGAGGTTTTTGCATTAGATCATTAGAAGAGTAACTAGGAATGAGAAAAGGATTGAATGCAACGACGTCAAAATGAGCAAAGAAGTGTGGCATTGTGATGGAAAAGAGACACAAAAAGTTGGATAGAAAAAGATAGACGGGAGATGGAGGGGGGGTGATGCAACAAAAGTGAGATGAAGAGAGATAGAATGTGAGAAATTTCAGAAAGCAACAATCCAAAAGGACTGGGGAAATAATTGCAAGTTCCGTCAACGAAGAGCTTCGAGCGTTTTCTCTCCCGCACATATATGTGAGCGAGTGCAAGGATGAAAAGGTGAGAGGTGGTTTTTTTTTTTTAGAGAGAGAAATACAGAGGCACGTGCTCAAACGAAAAAGAGAGATAAAAATAATTCGAATACGCTGGACGTACGAAACTGGGCGAGAGAGAAAGAGGGTGAGATCCAATTAAAAATATTACGCATTACCCACCACATCACTAAAATGTATTTACTGTTTTAAAAGCAAGAGATATGGGGGACCTATTCCTCTTTTCTTCTCCATTCCTTTTTCCCACTTTTATTATTTCTTATCAAATATATATATATACGCAATTACGAATAGAATTTTCTCATTTAATCATTTCTATGAAAGTATTTCTTCCTTTCCTAGACAAATTAAAAAAAAACTACCAAGTTACAACCAAGTACAAATATTGACTTAATCGTTGAGAAACTGATGTTAAGAGAAAATCCTATTTTAAGGGCAGTCTAATTTTAAGTTGCAACATTTTTAAGGCAACTATTGTTGATTTCATGATCTATCGCGTACAATTGTGTCGCACTAAAATAAGAAGCAAAGTTCTTATTTTAATACCAAATTGGATTAAAATAAGAGCGTTGCATCTTATTGTAATACCTCACAATTTTTTGTGTTTGTTATACAGATTTTCAGCACTTTTAATGCACTAAATTCACGACAGAAATATTGAATAACAAGTAAATCTAATGCTAAATATAAAAATAAAAATTTTCTACGAAAATAAGATTGTATTCTATGAAAAAGATGCGATGCTGTAATTTTTAATAAGGGCATTGAGGATAACTAAGGGCAAATTTTTGCCAAAATGAAGAAAATTTTTACAAAAAATTGTAAGGCCTTAAAATAAGATACAAACGCTCTTATTTTAATAAAACCTTGGATTGAAATAAGCTAAAAATAGATTAAAGTAAGAGCTTTGGATCTTGTCTAAAAACAAGATTCAAGACTAAAAAATTGTAAAAAAAATCTCCCAGTGAATAAATAATAAAAAAAAAATAAATAAAAACCAGCAAAAATTTACAATCATCAATTGACATTCTCTTCCTGTAAATTCAAAAAACCTTCTCAAGATTCAATTTTTTTTATCCAATACAATTGATTTCCGCTTCTCGTGTTTGAAACTACAAGATTTTTCTCATCTCACCTGCACGATGTATACGTCGAACGTGATTCGAATATCGCAAAAGTCGTGATTTGTTTTCACGACACTTGTCATCTATAGGAAATTCAATGCACACGATCTTAAGGACCTATATATAACAAAAAGACAAAGACCGCATCAAAAAAGAAGAAAACACAAGACTAAATTTAAACGACACGCGTCGTTTGATATAATAAAAATCACGACAAGATTTCGGAAATAAAATACGACAGATATTTATATGTATATATATAATCAAGAATAAGAAGGAGATATCCGGCAGATCGATGCACGCCACTAATATTGAATGTGACATGTTTTGAAACACACCCCTTTTATTCCCCATTTTTTTGATTTCTATAAACGTATTTATATATATACGTCCTCGTTTTCTTCTCACGTGCTGCCAAGAAGGGATGAGTGTCAAGTTTCAAGCCTTCTTTTTCTTCAGCAAAACAGCCTCTAAATGATCAGAAGAAATTTTGACCAAACAGAAACCCGAGATTCTCATTTTTAAATTCAAAAATCCAATTTATCGTCACAAAAATTGAATCGATGATGGAAAATTTACGAAAATTTTTCCTTTCGTTTCTATTTCCTGATAAAGTCTCTGGGAAAAATAATATAACGAAAAACACAATAATTATTGAACAAAATTTAAATTTTCCCAAAAGGGCACTTTTCCTACTGCAAAAACTCTTTTTAGTAAAATTGTCGACGAGTGTAAATATAGAGATCCTTAGACTTGGAAAACTAATATCCAACTTGGAGTTAAGAAGGATTATCCTTGTTCGGTATAGGTGAGTATGGATTACGGATTTCGGGGTATCATGATAGAAGAAGAATCCCCATTGACGTATTTCCGGACCGTGAAACGATCGTAGAACGAAAGAAGATCCCCTGCTTTTACTTGTGTGTAGTGGACCATTTAAATGTCCATTTCGACCCGCTGATGGTGACATTACATATCCTGCCAAGTTTCGACTGAATAAGTTAATTAAAACAGGTAGGGTTTTCAGCTTTGCCCAAAACAATGAGGCTCACTGACAAATTCAACCAAAATAAAAACCTCTGACAATATATCCCGCAATACCCATACCACCCACACTTTATTTCTCTACTCGTTTCTCTATAAAAAAAAGGAGAACCATCATATATATGACCGTTTCCGATCTAAGAATCTTGATCTGATTATTCTATTCCTCGAAATCATTAAAAAAAAAATGTTCTAGCTCTTATTGTGTTCACTGAACTTTGGGAATTAATATTTTACATATAAATAAATGTATGTTAACGTTTTTAATTTTACATAAAAAAAAAAAATTAGTATTGAAAGATTACTCTTTCTTTTGAATAATTTTTATATTCAGCATTCTCTCAAATTCAGAGGATTTTTCTCGCTAGTTTAATATCAAAGTAATTTGTAAAAAAATTTTTTTAATATACTGGATATAATAGGAAAAGTACTAAAATGAAAGAAATCCGATGAAACGAAAATTGGAAACGAAAATGTAAACTGAATTTCAAATCAGTTGCTTTCAATTTAAGGTTTTTTTGCAACATTTCAGATTTAAGGACCGACTAATTTTCCATTGTCTCTAACAGAAATTTTTTTTAATTATTTAAATTCAAGTTATAAAATATTTACATTTTATGTAGAGTTTCTTTCAATGAAAATTTTCCTGGCATTTTGACGGCTTTCTTAATAAAATTCCTCATTTTTTCTGACAATCCAAATTTTCCGACTTTTTGTCAGTTTCTCAGCAGAAAACTTGCGTAAATTAATATTTACAGATTTCAGGATAAACAATAAAATAAATATTACTTAAATAATGATTGATATTTAATTAAATCAATTGTTCAAAAGTACGAGCATTTGAAATAATGCTAATAATGTAAATTTGAAATAATAAAAAAAAAGTTAAAAATATGAGACATTTTTTTAATAAATTATATTTCACTTTTTTCGGGACTGAAAAATTATTAATTATTTTAATTGTAAGGGTGTATAATATAAAGATTAAGAACCGCCTTTTTGTTCACACTAAGAGGTTAAATTAAAAACTTTTCTTTTCAAAACCTAGTAGGTAGCTAAAGAAATAAGTAAGTGAGAATGACCGCTTAAGTTTAACTCGTTAGTTCCACGCTTCATTACTTCAACTGACTTCAAGCGGCCATTGTTGTCTACGTTTTATACTTCAGCTTGGGGTTTTTAATATTTAAATTTTAATTTCTGAGCTTTTGGTCTACTGTATGTTACCTTAGACATCATAGAAGTAATTTTTCATATATGTATTCTCTATTCATGCAAGAAAAAGTTAATACGTGCGGAGAGAAGAAATTTTAAAACAAAGACGATATTACACAAAGACAAAATGAAGAAAAGAATAAAAAATATTTTCAAGGAAAAATTAAAAGTATGGATACAAAATGAATTACGAGTTAATTTTACTTCAGTTGTTTTCACTCCGAATTGGTGATACTTTTTTAGGAAATCAAAATGAAAAAATATGGAATCTACACAAATATTTTCTAGCATAAAATATAAAGGGTACTAGCTGTAAAAAAAGGGAGTTAGATTTTAACTCCAAATGGGAGACAAAATTTTTCTCCTCTACATTAACTCTGCGAAGAGTTAATTACGAAATAGCTCGCAAGGGAGTTGATGTTTAACTCTTCTTTTTTTTCTTGATAAAAAATGAGTTAATATTCAGTATTTTTATCTCATTTTTGGAGTAGTGTATACAAAAAAGTGTTAAGATTAATTTTAATCCTCGTATTTTTACTACAGAGCAAAAAAAGAGAACTAAATCGTAAGTCAACATGTCTGATAAGTTCAATCGTCTTCAAAGTTAACTCTCTCTAAACTTTTTTTAATTACTGTAAAAAATTTAAGGAGTTAATGGCAACAAGATTTGGGAGTAAAATATTTCGTGCGTTAAAAATCGACTAAAAAAATGAGTTAATCTAATACTGGGTATTTTTACCTCGCAGGAGTGAAAAAAGAAGAGTTAATCATCAAATCCCTCGAAAGTAATTTATTAATTAACACCTTATTATTTACTAATATTAACACCTCATGGAGTTAATATAAAGGAGTAAAATTTCATCTCCTTACATTTTACTCCCTTTCCTTCTATACTCCAAAATGATGCGACTTCTATAAGTTGAATTAAAAATTTTCTTCTTTACTCCAAGAACCGGAGAGTAAAACAGTAACTCCTCTCTGAGTTAAATCGGAGTACTTTGTTCACTCTACAAGGAGTTGAAACTAGAGAGTAAATTTTCAACTCCCTATTCAACTCCTGAACTGTCAATTTTTTGAGTATTTTCCACAATGCATATTTTTACTAAACAAACTAAAGTTAATTAACAGAAATAAAAAAAAAAACAGAAATTTTCAAGTAATTAGCACTTACATCAAAAGAACTTGAACTTGAAAACAAGCACCTGTGCATGAAAACAAAATAAGATGGAAAGAAGATCTTTGACCATATGTATTCAATTAGAGTGAATAGAGAAAAAAAAAGGATCGTGACGATGAGTTTTTTCTTGCAACTCGCGATTGCAGTATAGAGCTTGGCTGGATTCGAACGACGATGCAATGGGGTGTTAGAGGGTGAATCAAGAAGGGACATTTCACTCTTCCATATATATGTATATATAAATATATATATATATATAAATCTTTTCGTGTGTTTCGACGTGTCGCTGCATACATTATCTGCTCCGCGGGCGACGAGTGCGATAGAAATTATAAGAGAGATGGTGAAAAAATGAAAAAGAGATGGTAATAGTTGGGGGGTGTCTAGGTGAGACAGAGAAAAATGTTCGCGAGTTATAAAAGGAAAATTTTTCCTTGCCCTCTGATTGGCGGTTGCCGTGGCAACACCCGGGTCTCGGCCTCTAATTATTTCCAGACACTGAGAATCGAACGAGCTCCAACCTAGGAACGCTGGAATATCCCGGCACATGCACCTTTTTTTTCTCTCAATGTGAATGTGTGTGTATATATGATATATGTGTGTGTATATATCATGTATGTGTATAAATATATATATGTGTGACGCGTAAAACGTCAGAGCGAGCGCATCAATTTTTTTACCCTCCTTCTCTCTCGGCGCTCTCCTTTCGAAAAGGGTTTGTTCTTCATTGTGATAGTCAGACGTTCGATCGGTGCGAAAGCATCCCGAACGGTACTGGAACTCCTACTCCTTCCAAAACACAGAACAGGCAAGGCACGAGCCGAAGAGAGAGAGAAGAAGAGTGAGAGAGAGAGAGAGTGAGTGCTATTATGCAGAGTAGTTATCTAAATGACGAAGTCATCCGTCCACTAATCAAATATCTTGAGTAAGAGTAAACCGGCGAAGAAGATCCCTCGAGGGCCAGAAAAGATTCGAGGAAGGATTCTACAAAATGATCTCTCGAATTTCTATTGTATTCAAGACTCATAACCAACGATTTAAAAAAAAGGAAAATAAAAGAAAATGTCTTTCTTCTATTGAAAGGATTCCTCTTAAACAAATAGCTATTGATTTCGACAATAAATTATCAAACGATGCTTATTTGCTACTCTATTATTTTCTTTATTCCTCCAGTATTCTTCAATTTTCATTTTACTCAACGATATTAAAATACTTCTTTAAAATTTTAATTTGCAAAATTTAATAATATTTATTTGATACTTTTATTTTTACTCCAAAAGAGTGAGAAAATTTGATATATAGTATAAAATATTTACTCTGAAAAGTTGAGAGTGTGATAATTTACTCCAAAAGAGTGAAAAATTTTACTACAAAATAGTGTAAAATTCTACTCTGAAGAGATAAATCATCTTACTCCAAAAATGTTGAATTTCTTATTTCAAATGTTTGACTAATTTTAACTGGAATAATTTACTAGCATAATTTATAATAGTTTACTAAAAAAAAATGAAGAATTTAACTCCAAAAGAGTAGTGGTCACACCCTCAAAGTGTGAAACGTTTTATACAAAAATAACCCAATATTTCACTCCCAAAACAGAGGGTATTGTTTTCAGAAGGTAAATATTTTACAGTAAAAGAGTATTTTTTTACTCCAAACAATAAAAATTTTCTACTCCAGATGAGTGAAATATTTTACTCCAGTAAAGTAGAATATTTAACCAAAAAAAACCGAAAATTCAGCTGCAGAATAATGAAGAATCAAACTCTAACAATGAGTGGAAATATTTATATCAAACTACCATTTGTAGTGATGAAATATAAAAATATTTCACTCCAAAATGGTGTAAAAGAATGGAGTGGAGTATTACCTAAAATCGAGTGAAATGTTTCACTTTGAAAGAGTGATTGATATTTTAATGCCAAACATTGGAGCGTTGTAAAGAGTGTAATATTTTTCAACAAGCGAAATATTTTATCCGAGATTTTTTACCCGAATATTTTTTACTCTAAGACTTTTTACTTCAGATTCAGATAGTATTTTATTCAGAAGAGTATTATTGTTCCTATTAAATTTCATAAATTTTCTTTGAAGCAAATTTCAAATTTTAACCAATTTAAATCAGAATTTGGATTTTTCTGAAAAATTTTTATAATTAGCTACAAAATTTCAAATTCAAAAAAATAGTTAACCCTGATTGAAATAAGTTGCAATTTGAGTTTAAAAAATTCAGGAAGCTAATTACATTAGTTTTCTTTTTCTCATCACCTTCAGGAAATAATTTTCCACATTTTATTTCGAATGTTCAAAATAAGCACCCAATTTTGCAAAATGTTGGTGTATTTTTGTTTCGCAAAGAATACGTTTTCTTCCTTTTACGCTTGACGCAGTTTCTTTATGGACAAAGTAGCCTGATATTTTCCGGAAGTTAAGCTTTTTGTGTATTATTGTGAATAAATGCAGGATCCATGTATCATTGCAAGTAAAGTTTTGTATACAGGAGGATCCATAAAGTTTCGCGAACGTGTGAAATTCAAATGTGACAATGGCCATGTGAAGAATAATAGCCATTTTCCTAGTCAAACGACGCAAGTGCATCTTTTATACATTAGAGTAAAATGAACAGAAGGTTTTTTTTTAAAAAAAAAGCCTTCTACATGCGCAGCAAAATACACCAAGAAAGGTATTCTGTTTGTATATATGACAAGAAAATACAAAATCTTAACACTTCGTTGCACAAGTGGCATTCAAACCACTAGACGCAAGTCCAAGTGAGCTTAAAATTGTCAGATTTGTTCATTTATCATTTTTCTAAATTCTCTAGAAAAAATTTAGAAAAATGCCAAGAATAAAAATTTAAATTTTTCATTGAATAAACAATATTAAATAAGATATGGTGGAAATTATCATTGACACTGATTCCTATTATCAAGAAATTTCAAAAAAAAAATTCTTGTTAAAAAAACCCAAATTTTTGAAAAAAATTTAAACTGCATTCCTTATTAGACAGAATAGTTTTCCGTTCAATTACATTCAATTCTGAATGAATTTGAAGAAAAAAAAATTATTATCGTTAATATACGCTGATGAAAGGATTTAATGAAAAGAAATAATTAAAATTTCTCCCTAGTGTTTCCCTGGCCTCTACTTAAAAAAGTATATATAATCAATACGTTTAATTATTCAAACAAGACAAGTACAGAATCTACTTATTATGGATACTGCGATAATTTATATATCTGTACAGATAAACGAGTTGTTATAACGAAATTAATAAACCCATTCACTATTTTCATCGACTCTGTTTCCTAATTTTCAATTGCCCAAGAAACAAGAAACTGATAATTATGACGAGGCCCCTGAATTCCTAATTTTTCAACCGGAAAAAATAACTTTTACAATTACAATAACACTTAAAAAGAAAAAAATTAATTCCACCCACAAAAATATTTTTAAAAAAATTTTAATCAAGTATTCTAGATTGAAAGTTGGAAAAAAATTTTCTGAACATGTAAATATATTCTTAAATTTAAAAAAATATGTTGCCGAGTAAATATATTCTTAAATTGAGAAAATTCGTTTTAATTCAAGAGTTTATACTTGAATTAATTTTTTTAAACTGTTTTTCAATTTTAATTTACATGAAAATTCTTTTATTTTTTAAAAAAGTTTCATTACATTAATTAAACTAAAATTAGTTTAGTTAAAAATTAATTGAATTCAATTAAATAAATTAAAATCCAAAAAAATATAATTCATTACATTTAATTAAATGTTTAAATTTAATTAAATATAAATAAGGTTCAATAGCCGTGATTAATTATTAATTGATGAATAAATATGAAAATTTTTAATGATTGTAAATAATTAATGACGCGTAAATAAAAATTATCAGATTAATTATTATCTTGTTTAATTAAATTTAAGGAAAGTAAATAAAATTTTGGGATGGTTAAAGAGATGGTTAAAAAATTGGAATTAAAACCAAATAATAATTTTTACAAAATAAAAAATACATCTGTTAACTTTTTTATCAACTAATTAAGTGCACAGAAAATTGTATGGTATCAAAATAAGATGCAACGCTCTTATTTTAATACATTTTTAGCTTATTTTAATCCAATTTGGTGTTAAATCAATAACGTTGCATCTTATTTTAATACTATAAAATTTTCTGTGTGATTTATACTTAAACGTTGATTAATATTTATTCTATTTTTCTTGATTTAGTACCACTTTTTTTCCTCAAAAAAAAAAACACAGACAATTTTAAAGAATTCCCAGAACTATTATCGAAAAGTAACCCTTATTTATTTTACTATCGAACCGAATACATATCAGAAACAAAATCTACTAAGACGTTTTGTGAATCGATTAACATTATAATGAAAGACTGTCACAAACAGAGATTTTCCGATAAGCAGCAATCATTTGACAAATTATACATGTATATCTATATAATACGAGGAATTTTACCTTTTTTTCCTTTGAATATAAAGGGAAATATCTTTATTGAAAAAAAGGTATATAAACAACAATACCGAAACGATTATACCAAGCTAAGCGGAGTTTATTCTTCGAAAATTGAGTACCACGTGAAAAAACATGTTACCTTTGACTATAATATGCGATGAAGACAGGTCAAACGAAATATAAGCGTTCAGATTTCAGATTATCACCACAAACTCTCGATGCTTTGGTTAACCAAAGAGAATTGAATGGCGCGAGAAATTGGACGTGAAAAGGCAGCATCTCTCGGTCCCAAGGAGTTTTTTTTGTACCCTACTACCAAACCAACAACGTCTACTACTCAAATTTCAAAACTCAATTCTACTATGAAAATTAGCTTCGAACATTTAAGAAAGCCTCACTTGAGGTTATAGAGTTGGTGACAGCAAAGAATCGAGGAGGTGTGTTCACGTGGGTAAAGAGATTTATTTGATTATTTTGCATCGAGTTTTCACACTCTCCAAACATATATTCGTTCTTTCTGATAATGCCTCGAAACTTGAACAAATAAATGAATTGAAATGAAATTTGATGTCCTTAGAAACCGTGTTTTTACGCGGATTTGTTAATCGTATTTATTTGAAAAAAATGCTATTATATTTCTGTCAAATTACGTCAAGAAGCTCTCGAATTGCGTTAATATAAATTATTTTCTTTAGAAATTTCCTTGAAATGTGTCAGTCCTTTTGGAAGGTACTACCAAATAATTACAATTTAATATTGAAATTTTTAAATTCATTCTAAATTGGAGTGACATTTCACTCCATATAGAATATCAAGTTGATATTTACTTCAACAACAAGTGTCAAAGTTTAATTTAATTTTTATAAATATGTAATCCTAAAATTGGACTAAAAACAATTAGAAACTAACTCAAGATTTCTTAATTTTCACTCCGAATTCAAGTCAACTTTTGGATCCATTTCTAGTCAACTAGTGACTAAATTAACTCAGAAGAAAATCAACTCCGTGAGTAAACAACTAATTTCAGTTAATGGCTAATTTAACTCAGAAGAAAATAAACTCCTCTCTCATTTACCATTTGGTGTAAAATACAAAGTTAATTACGCACCTTTGGAGTCAATCTTCAAATACGAAAATTTTACATACCTCCAACTCAGACATAGAATTTGTTATATTTTTCAAAGAATAAATCAACGTTTTTTGTTAGATTCAATTAAGAACAAGAAACTATTGCTAAACAAAATTTATATAAATTAATGAGCATACAGAAGCGCGCTTTAGACGGAATTGATAAAATTTAAGGGAATATAAACAGCGAGAAGGAAGAGGAGCAAATTGAATTTCGCGCATGTCGTACAAAGGTGCAACAAGCTGCGAAACCGTAAGTTTCAAATTTCATTTTGAGTAGGTATACCTAACTATTTCCATATTGAATTTCAGAGGTGTCTGGGAGAAGGTGCTAGGAAAATTCGAGCTAACGCGACAAGTTGGCGTGCCATCCTACGTTTTGAAAGGAAAATTGAAAAATTGGTTTTCATCTGCGATACTGTTAGATGCATCGCAGCTAGTTTCAAAATCTGATATCAATATTTTCTTTCTTACTTTACTCAGTAAAAATGTAATAATAACTAATACGTAATTTACCATAAATTCGTTATTATTCTAAATATTCTTCAATAATTTGATTCTAGTGGAAACTTTACTATTTTTTTCGTAACGATCATTAGATTGGAATTAATTACTAACTAAATCTGTGTGATACCTTCTTCTCCCATTGGTACAATTTAACTAATTAGTAATCAAATAATTACCAACTAAACTTGTTCAATTAATAAAATTACAACCCTAATAAGTTGTAAAAATATTTTTAAAAATTATAATGAAAGTTAATTAATATTTACAAAAATTATTTTTTACCAATTTTTCTTTACTAAAGTATTGAAAAATTTATAAACTCTTGCTTAAGAAATTTCGTAAATATTTCGCTAATTTCTATATTAAAAACAACCTTCATTTATTTAACACGCTTTTCGTAATTTTTTACGCTTCCTCTTTTTTATTAAAGCATCTATTTGTTTGTTTGGTGTATAATTGCTCATCCGGAATTTATTCATTCTAAAACTGGTTTTAATCGTTGAGATTTGTGTGCCGACGGGAGGTGTGAAAGTCGTTCCGTCGCACGGCGAGTTTTGCATTCGTAACACAACAAAAAAACTCAGCGAGAATTTTTATACACATCAAACAATCAAATGGCTTACGATTTTAAATACGATGTTATATTATTAAAAATTATTTTCATAGATATCAGAGGCATCAGAATTACGAGAATAAATAGAAGAAAGAGAATAAAAATAAAATCCATTTATAAATTTTTCGAGAAAATTATAAATAAATAAATAGAAAGTAATAAATGTAATTAAAAAAATCAAAGATCTACTTTAATTCAATTATAAATTTAATTATACATTTTATGTAGCCTAATTGGCCATATTGCATTTTATTCATTTAAAGAATGATTTTAGAGAAAATTAAAAATTAAAAATTAATAAAAATACTACAAAATGTGCATTTTAAAAATCAACGATTATAGATAAAATTTTTATTCCCTTTTATATTCCTTGTACGAGCAAATATTGAATCGATTCAAAGTATAATTCCAATGCCATTAACGAGATTAACTCTCTTTCTATTTAATTAATTTTCAAAGCCGTTTAATAATCTTACTATCTTTCATTAATTAAAGAGAAAAGAGTCTCGTAGATTTTCTAAAAAACTGTGCAAAATTATATGGATATCACTGTCTGAGTATAAAAAGTACTTAAATAAATTGCAGACTTTGTTGAATCGTCCTTTCTTAATTAAAATTCTTATCCCATCATTGATTATTCTTTT
>JUFY01025624.1:14858-26731 GCA_001855655.1 Leptopilina clavipes | reverse complement strand
TTGTGCAAGCTCTTCAGGAACACATGCAGCAGATAAGAGCAACTGAAGGCTCTAGACATGGGACTAAAAAGGTATTTGTTTTCAAAGATTTGCTTACAACAGACTATGTGTTCCTGAGACATGACGGACCGAAGGCACCGCTACAACCGCCATACGAGGGTCCCTTCAAAGTTATTTCTCGGACCGCAAAGACCTTTCTCCTGGACATCCGCGGTAGAAATGTGACGGTATCCATCGACAGGCTTAAACCAGCATATGTCATGGAAGATATAGAAGCAGAAGAAGATGAAAATTACGAAGATGATCAAAGAGACATAATTGTTTATCGGGGCCAAGACCCGGTAAATGTTCCAGAGCCAGAGATAGTTTTAATTCCGGATCCAATACCAGCACCAGAACAAGTTCCAGCTCAGCAACAATATTTGCGTACTCGCTCAGGAAGACAAGTACGGTTCACAAATCCTTTCCAGGCTGGATTTTCGTGACTTCATCACTGGCAGGGGGGTACTGTGGCGATAGCGTTACAGCCCTAACTGTTTGGAAATGATTTTTTCCAAATAAATTTCTTTTAAATTGTGGTAGTTTAGCAATGGTTCTACACAAACATGTACACAAACACACACACACACACATACATTGTAATACACTAGTAATTTCATTAATTTGTATCATATCATTACTGGTTGTGTTCATTAAATTTGCATTTATTTTATTTTTCAAATTCTTAAAATTTTCTAAATGCAAATTAGGCTTTCTTGAAATACACCTATTTTTCCTCGTTTTCCTCAAACCTTTTCCCATTGCTCGCGGTCGACGAGTACCTACCCGAGACCCGATCATAAAAATCGGTCCGGGCAGGTAAATGAGTAATGCTTCGAGTGTACATTTTTTTACCCTCTCCTAGACAGTTTTCCTCTTTTTCTATCATTACATATTTTGTCATTTTTGATCTTTTCTCTCTTTTCCCAAGCGACGCTTCGCATTTGCGGTAGCCATTTTTCAACCAGTCTTTGACAAGTTTCCGACCTGAACACAACCACGCTCGTCTATGATTGAAATAAACTGATAATTCTACTTAATATCGGCATTTTACTTATTTGATATTCCTTATCACACTCGGCGACCAAAACAAAATTAGAAGCCGCAGCCGCTTATTAGCAGACAATCGTTTTCCACTATTTTTCTAGGATTAACGAGTCTTGAAATAAGAAGTGAAGAGGAATCAGGAATTTGAAATTTAGAAAAAGTGAGTCAACCGTAGGAATTAGGAAGATGAAATGAACAAGAATAATTTAGAGGAAATCAAAAAACGTAAAATAGAAAAAGGTACATTAGAACATACAGAATGGAGTTCTCTTTCATCACCAACAATCTGCGAGTTGTTGACGGACATTAAATATTAGCCATACAGTTGTCAGTAGTTCCCTTTATAAGCAGCTCTTAGTTTGTCGAATTAAATGCGATACTTAGCTAATTTCTCGTTGTGAGATTTTCAGATATTCACACGCCAAACGTAGAGACTGTAATAATTTGTTCGCGCGTCGTAATGAAATTCCACAAGATACTTTCTATTAATATCCGAGTGAATTTAATGCACCGCGGCAGACTTTCAGAGTAGGTATGAATTACAGAGATAATACGACCTGGCGTAAATCGCATTGGATAAATAATGGTCGTTATTCGCAATATATCCTAACTAAGAAGCTCGCCTCTGATTGCCGGTATCGTTTCACGATATTCTCCTCCTCCTCCACTTCTCCCCCTTTTTTTTCCCTTGTCTTTTATCTCTCTCGATCTCTCTGTCGCGCTTTTATCTCGTATCCTTGTCTGCCAACATCTTCAGGAACTCTCGAGTTAAAAAGTTCCTCTTTCTTCTTCTTCGTTTCCTTTTAGTTCCTTCGGGCAATGCTTCGAGCTATACGCAAAACTTTCAAGATCCGCTTTTGTAGAAGTATTTTTTCCTTTTATTCACTGTGAAATGACCTCTACGACATGATCATCATCGAGATTGATATCCAATAGGTGGAATGATAGTGAGGACGCGGTGGAATATTTTGCGTAACTGTGCGATTTTATATGGTGGAGTTAAATTAATGCTTCTTGGAGCACGTGGGCCATAATTGCCTTATACTTAGGAATTCTTTTTTCTTCCCCTCTTGTAACTGTGGATTAAGTCATAATTCATAAATCGAGGTAGCCTGCGATAACAGCCATCCAGTACCAATGAAATTTCAAGGTTAATTTCAGTCGTTAGGTTTACGATTTTCGAGATCTTCACTGCTGATAAAAAATGCCCCGTGGCAGTTGTTGTTGATGCTTGATGCTTGCCGGAATGCAGTGCATATTTCTTTATATTCATTCTTCTCAGTCACTTCATGATATACATTTTACGAGACGAAAATTGATGGCGAAATTCGTTCACGAGTATTGTTTTATTTTTGAGACGCAATGAATAAGACATAAAACTCATTATTATTTATAATTTTCAGTTGATTGAATTTTATCAGACAACATTTTTTTCAATCGACATTAAATTAACCTGGGGTGCAAATTTGACATTGATTTTGACTACAATTCTAACTTTGTCGTTGATTTCGATTCTTATTTTGACTTCGATTTTGCCTTCGAAATTAAATATTTTTGGTTTTCGTTTCGATTTTGACTCAAAATTTTGACTCTATTTTGCAATTTTGTCTTCAATTTTGACTTGGATTTTACGACTTTGACTCTGAAAGTAACTTTAATTTTGATTATGACTCCGATTTAAACTTTGATTTTGTTTCTGATTTTGACTTCAATATTAACTTTATTTTTGCGATTGTGTTTTTGATTTTGACTTCCAATTTAACTTTCATTTTGAAATTTTGCATTCGATTTTGCCTTCGAATTTAATTCTGACTTTGATTTTAATTTCGATTTTGACTGTAATTTTAACTTTGAATTTCATTTTGACATCGAATTTAAGTTTGTTTTTGATATTCGTTTTGATTTTGCTTTGATTTTACGATTTTGCCTTCGAAATTATTTTTTTATTTTGATTTTCATTTCGTATTGAACTTCGATTTTGACTCAAAATTTAACTTTGATTTTGCAATTTTGTCTTCGATTTTGACTCCGATTTGTTTTTGATTACGATTCTAATTCAAAGTTTGATTCTGATTTTGACTTCGATTATGTCTTGGAATTAAAATTTTGACTTTGTTTCGTTTAATTAAATAATTTAGTACATCTTCATTCGACTTTGGTTCATTTTCAATTTTTTTTTTCTGAGAATGTCTTTCGATGAAGAGCGCATATATGAAGGTCATTGGCATGTGCCGATCTTCGAAGCGGCATTGGTGAAGCAAAGTGAGCAAAAACGCGGAAAACACGCGCGAACTCGATGCACGTGCGAACGATATCTAGTCAGTAATAGTACACACCGCTACTGCAATACGGAAGCATTTTAAAATTCACTAGACCGAGGATTAGAATTTTTCAAAGGAAATTAAATTAGTGTTAATTCTCATCACGAAAGCGGTCACCCAAGACTTTTACGCGCGCGTCAACCCGTCATTAACAAACGAGCGTTTCAATGCTTTCCAGTTGCCTGCGATCTTAATTAAATCTAAATTAAACGGTATTGTAATTTGCAGTTGTCACGTAATTGGAAATAATTCTAATGGAGATTTTCTTTCATTAGCGTCTTTTGAAGAATTGCACAAATTGCTTTTTCCCTTGATAACATTTTTAAACCAGGAGCTTTAAATTACTTAATATTTAATCGATATTACTCTCAACAGCTTTTTAATTGCACTCATGTTTTAACGACTCTTATTATCATTATCATTATTACAAGACATTAATTAGGTTTTATTTTTTTTTCTTTAAATCATTAAAAAAAAATTACTATTATTACATGTTTTTTATGACAACATTTTTTTAAAATAGAGTTTTCTCGTTGAATACCTTTACGTCTAACGTGAATAGTTAGTGAAAACCTTTCAAAAACCTGTTGACGTAACATGTGATAAAAGTTATAAAACATGGGTAAACCAAACATTCTGTGGTTTTCCTTGAGATCAATTCGCATAAAATGTGGCTACTTTTGCCGTTAACTTCCGTCAAGTTTCACACTCATATACGCGTGTTGCATAAATAATTAACTGCTGACTGCGTTATTTTTAAATATTATTCCTTTTTACATTTCAGTTGAAAGCTTTAATAAGCAAAAAATTCGTTATTGCAGTTTTTCTCTTTTTCAAAAAATAAAGATGAGAAATAATGATAAAAAATAATAAGTTCCAGTTAATAATATCTTCTTTAAAGAAAAATAACGAAGAAATAGTGATTTTTACACAAGTCATGAGAGGAAAGTAATCTCGAATTTTAGGTCAAAACAGAATGTTGAAAATAAATTTTTACTGATGGAAAGATGAGAAAATACTTTAAATTTAATTTCAAAAATTTTTAGTATTTTTATTATTATTAACTATTATTGTTTTATTATTATTATTTTTTTTATTTCTTTTATTTTTAAGCAGTGCTATAATAATGGTAGATATGAAGATACAAGATATTCTTGCCACTAATACAGTTCTTGATAAAAAAGAAAAGATATAATAATTTATAAAAGGCGTTTTGAAAAAAATTTAATAACTTTCTCATGTTTTCTGATTTTTATAAATTTTTATAGACTTTTAAACTCGCGCTCAGTGGAGGAAGGAATGATAATAATATAATAGGAAAACAATATTTTTATGCTTTGAAAAGAACTTTTAATACGAATAAATATTCTCTTTTCGCATTTTACTCTATTTATTTATTATTTATTTTCTTTCAGTAAAGCCTCATTTGATGATGAGATATTTTCATTTGTCGTTTTATATTATTTTATATTCTAAGTGATATTTGAATTTAATTTAAAAAATTCCCATTTAATATTGCATATGATAAATTTAATATTACATATTGTTGAATGAAAATTTCCATAGAGGGTTGAAATGAAAAATCGAAGCATATAAAAATGTTTTTAAAAATAACTTAATCCTTAATGTTAAATTTTATTTTTATTATTTATTATATTAGTTCATTTTTGTAAAATGTAACATTTTTATGTTAAAAAAAGTGTTTTTGTTGTTTTGATAGCGAAAATAATCCGATATGAATAAAATACGTTTTACAATTTGTATTGTTTGGTTGCAGTTTATGGAAAGTTTGTCGTGAATTATAGTGCAAGATTTTGTAGTTTATATTGTTGTATGTGTAAAATCATTAAATTTCCTGGCGCAACGATAAGAGGGAACATACACCATATGGAAAAACGTAGGCGTTAGAGATAAATAGCTTTACCTAGTAATCAGTAGTTTCGATATAAAGCAAGAAGCAATCTTATCTAAAACACGTTCTTATAAACATAAAGTAGACAATGTCAATGTAACCATACTTGGAATGTTTGCCGCGCCTTGTCAGTGTTTTTACCCCTCGCTAATGATCCATAATGATCACCACCACAGTCTGTATATATAGAGAGACACAGAGAGAGAGAGGGGCCAAACAGGTATTAATCGCAGAAAGCAGATTAATCGCCTTTAAGCAGAATTTTCTATTGCTTCTTATTTTTAATCAAAAGATGGGTGTGTCACTCTTCTAACTTGCTTGATTGATAACTTATTGCCATGGGTAATATCTCTTATATACTGCGCTTGCATCATATGTTTTTAAAGTGACGTATATGTTCGTCATTTAATTCACTTCTTGTTCTTCTTCTTGGAAGAATTAAAAACACATTGGCATTAAACGATTAAGTTCTCGAATGCAAGAAAATGTCGCCAAAGTTATTTCCCCTTGGGAGCATCTTTCGTATTGTTGCAAGAGCAGGAAATTCTTGTTATTTATTACATTTAACGTCGTGCCCGATGCAAAAGTCCTTCTTGGTAATAAAATGTCTCACGCGGAACCAGAATCTTCCTTGGATCTTATGAACCAACTCGGTTCATATTACACACACATACACATATTTATGCTTTCGTTACATATATATAATTATAGTCTCTATATTGTAACAAGGAATTACAAACAGTATTTGTGCTTTACATTTTCATGAGAAAATAAAATAAAATAATCCAATAAAATTACGCAACTTCTTCAATGGACAATATTTAATGTTTTCATCTCCGCGTATAAAGATTATTATTTCCACCTTCTATCTGTAATTTTGCTTTTCAGATTCGATTTTATTCCATATTGATAATAATCTATGGAATAAAATCGAATTGAATCGATCAATTCGATTTTTAAATTGAAAAAAAAACGTCTAGGTATTAGTTGGTAATTTTATTATATACTTCAGCACGATTGTGGATTATAATTTATAATTGCGCAATATCAACCTATATAACTTGAAAAAGGAAGAAAAAAGAAATGAAATACTAGTGGAAAATATGAAACTCTGATGTGTGTGTATTTAAAAAAGGAGTGCTTTGTAAATTAGGAATTTTTGGTTCATTCGTTTGCGAGTCAACATTCTATAACTCCTATACTTCTGTTTGATTTCACATTGTTTGGCGAGAGCTTCATTGCAAGAGATATATATATATGTGAATTCTCGATGAGTGAAGTTCACTAGTGTTTAACTTCAAGAACCTCGTTAATTGTGTTTCGACCTTTCTCTCTCTACTTTCTCGGTCTTTTTCTCTCTATCGAAAATTCTCTACCAAAACTTTCCCAGTTGGAAGAAAGCATCCCATTTTGAAAATAAGAAAGAAAGAAAATTTTTCTACTATTTTAGCATACTTTATTAAAAAACTAATCTTGGTTAAGTTTCGCCTAGGAGTATTGTTAGGATTTGTCTAACAAATGTTCCTAAGCAATCGTTATTAAGCTCCTTTTTTTAGCAGCAGAAAATAATTTAACTAGAAGGTAAAAAAATTAAGCCTTGAATTTTGTTTCCATAAAAATATTTCCATACCAATTGCGATAAAATTGCTTTTCTCGATTTGCGCCACTGTCGTAATATATATATATATATATATATTCGGTTAATTACTGGCAGTGTATTATGATCTGCCAATTCTCGCATGTTTAGCATTTGATTTCCTGTTTCGAATTCACTTTGACAGTCGAAAAGGGAATTAGGAGAGAGCAATATATATTCCTTTCGATTCCCTACAGTACAACATCACTCTAATTATCGATAATTTAAATTGTGAAACTGAATATTTACAATTGTCCTTGGCGCACAACGATACATTAGGCACGTTTGATCAATCATGTTATTTACGCACGATTTATTTTATATTGATGACTCTCTCTCGTTAATTAATTTTGGAAAATAAACGTCTCAATTTTGTTGCCTGCATGGTGAAATTTCTCTCATATCAAATTTTGATTATTCCCCAAAATTATTTACATACACGTGTATATTATTATATTATTTTAGTAATTAGCATTTGTGATGTATACGAAGACAAGCATTGGTTACCCATTGCACCTGCGGTGTAATTTCATCCTACAATGTTCAGTATTCGTATAGTGAATGAGAGAGAGAGAGAGAGAGAGGGGGAAGAAAAACAAAGTCGATATATTTAAATAGAAAAACAAATAAATATATCAATTCTACATTTACACATAGCCTCGGGCGTATTGTCACAAACTTCTTATATTACACGTGCGTACAAATGCGAGATAAAGTGGTAGCTTTTCTGTCATTTCTTTGCATTGCTATTGGGCCGTAACTAAAGATCATTAGCAGTGCATTTCCAAGGATAATAGCTTGAGGCAAAATAACGTAATGGCACTTTTTCCATAAACTTCAAGACTAGGAATTTTATATTTAAAAGAGGAAGTGCTCTGGCAAATATTGAGATTTCACTGATGAGGAGCACTTTTTTTCACTCTGAAGATTTTGCAAAAAAATATTTTGTAAAAAATATTTTGTAATTTTGTATACATTTAAAAATAAATTCCTCTATAGAGTGTGTGTATTTTGCCATTCGAAGAAACACTCGCAAGTAGTACTTCCGCCTAGGCAATAGACGGAATCAATCGTGAGATCGAGCCGCGAATTATTTTCTCCCTGTGTGTTATAAGAATACTTCGTGACGAGAGGGTGATGATATCATATAGCCATTGAAAATTATCGGCATGGAGAAATCTTTGGTATGATTTCAAGTAGAAAATGTATCGACAGCACGAAACGAGAGTTATGGAAAGGTCAACTTGGTCATTGCCTTCATGGAAAAGCCTTTTTAATGGGAGATAGTTTGGAATTTGCCCTTTTTATCTGTCAATTTATTTTTTCTTCAATTATTTCGAAAATTCAGGAACAGTTCCTGAAAAGTATTTTGGTTACAAATCTTTCTTAATTGTCTTTCCGTATTGTCTTTCGTATTTTTTGTTTATTGTGATCGTAAATTAAATTATTATTCTCAAAAATCAGGAACACTGTTGTCTAAAGTAAAAATCTAGTAAGTCGCATTTGCCATAAGGGCGAGCGTCCCTTAGCTTTGTTATTCGACTTTCGCTCTTATGCGACTTACTACGTTTTTACTTTGAACAGCAGAACAGTTCCTGGAAAAAAGTTTTTACTAACTGTGTTTGTTAATTAATTATTATTTATAAACTTTCAAATCTAGCCCAAACGTTTCCGTATGCCCAAATTACAGAACAAAACTTTAAATTATCTCCGAAATTATTTGCTTCCAAAAATAACGCAAATGGAAAAAAATTCTCCACTTTTCGAAAAATTTTCTTTTTCTGCTGTTAAAGAAAAATAAGACATTTCGAATGAAAACAACTCCTCTAGGGCCGAAAATTCTTATCAGTCGTCAATCGGTAATCTCTTTACTCGTCCAATTAAAGTCCATTGTAATTAAAAATGATCGGTCACTTTTGTAATTGTTTTATATTAAAGCTCTTTTATCAGAAGTGTTTATCATTTAATTAAATGCGAGAAAAAAATGGCAAATTTCAATCTTGCTTTTTATCTGTTGAAGGAAAATTGAAACAAGATTGTTCCCTTGTAAAATGAAAGAAGATGTATAGAATCGAAATTAACTCGATTACTGAGGCGCTAAGAAGAATTTGATAAAGCGCTATTTATAACACTCAGGATATAACGCGGCGATGCAGTCAATGAACAGAAAAGGAAAAAGAGAGAGAGAGAGAAAGAGAGAAAAAAAAACACACACACACATACAAAACAAAAACAAAAACAAAACTCAACAGAGAAACATGTTCAGCATCGTATTACCCGGGCAGCGAAGGCAAGGTCGCGGCATTCTCCACTGGTCTGTTTACTCTTTTTTTTTCCTCCTCATTCTGATGACTCATAGCTTGTGTGCACCTTCTCAAGAGTTGTGAGCGACTTTTGCTTTATACCACCGCAAGTTTTACTTTCTGATGATGAGACCGCTCGCCAGGATTCATATTCCGAAAATTGATAATAAAAGCTACTTTTACCTTAAGGTTTTTGCCAAGTTAATTTTCTGACTCTTCTTTTTCTTCTTCTTGCAATTTTCTCCAGTTTATATATGACTCTTTCTCTCTCTAGTTCATGCTTTCCGCTTTTAGAAAATGCTTCTTGTAAGTTATTCTTCCACAGTCTCCGAAGGATTCCTCAAGTATGTTAATTAGTTTTCGGATAATTCTGCCAAGCAGAGGAAGCGAATTTCTCGGGGAAAGTTCTATTTAGAAAATTGTTGTTCCAAATGTCCTGTGTCGCGTGCTATTCATGTTCCATTTTCTCAGAATAGAAAAATTAAACAAAAAAAAAGAAAAAAGAAAGAAAACTAATACAATGTAAAGAAATTGTTAAAAATCAATCATCGGAGGAATGAATTCCTTTTCCTCTCATGTCTAAAGTGGGTTATATTGTTTTTCTCAAGTGCTGGACAATTAGCGGAATTATTATATTTACCCATTAAAGAGTTATATAAATTTAATTGGAGGGGGGGAAGATTCGATAATTCGAGCAAACAACCTGGAAATGGGCACAAAAAAAGAGCATTTAAAGACCAGTTTACGATTGGCTGTAAATATTTATAAAAGCAGCTCGTAACAAACCGATCGACCTACATGAATTACGTTTTCTTGATCATGTCTCTCGATAACTGGTTTTGCAAGTTCATGCCACCCTGGCACATCATTTGTCATAGGATTTTCTCTGTCTTCAATTCGTCCTGATATTGTTGCATTATTTATGTAAACAATTTTAAAAAGTTCATTTCAGAGAGATAGGTCAGAAGAATTTGAATTTTTCGATTGTTTTATTTTATTTTATTTTTTTTTTGGTTGAAGGCACATGTTTGTATAGAATACAGTGTGTGGCATTATTATTGGTATTGTATACAAACGACGACAGGGTTCATCAATGAAAAATAGTTGAGACAGCTAACGATAATGGCGTTTCAGGTTTATTTTATGACTTCCTAACGAGAGCACGATGTAAGCCAGCGGGAATAACGATGTTCCCCATTTGGAAAGGAGATTTTATGCGCGAAATCTCTGATCGGCATCGATGTTTCCATATTACGAATCAAATATAGTGAAACAGTCACATAACATTGTTAGCGACCTTCCTTGACACTTTCTTGTCTGACTGAAATTTACTCCGACTACTGGTAATTCTCATTTAATTTTTCTGTTCTGTCTGACTAACATACAATTAGTTTTACTACTGTCAGTGAATTACATTTGACGAGTTTGGACATTTTTGTCTGACTAAAATTTACATTTACTACTGGTGCAAAAAAATTAGAAATCTAAATTTCCGATTCAAGAGACTCATAACAAAAGATTGGGAAAAGCTTGATTACAATTACTTTACTACTTAGAGTAAAATCGCAAAAAAGTAAACTGTCTGACTATTGGTCACTTTTACTACTGGTGCAAGAAAATTAAAATTTCCGTTTAGAAATACTCTTAACAAATATATAGGAACAATTTCACTGAAATATTTTTAGCCAAAAGAAGAAAAATCGTAAGAAAGTGAAATGTCTGACTTAAATTTGCTTTTACTACTGATGCAAAAAAAAATCAAAATTTCCGTTTAGAAAGAATGTTCAAAAGTTTTTTTTACTTTTTCAAAAGATTAAAAACTGTTTGACTGAAATTCTTTTTAGTAAAAAGAAGCAAAATCACAGAAAAGTAAAATGCCTGACTAAAAATTACTTTTACTACTGGTACAAAAAACCAATAATCGAAATTTCCGTTTAAAAGGACACGTAGCAAGAATTAAGAGAAAATGACTGAAATTCTTTTACTACTTAAAAGAAAACCACAAGAAAGTAAAATGTCTGACTACCATTTACTTTTACTACTTGTAATTAAATTCCAGGAATTAAATTGGTTCCGTATGACTAAATTTACTTTTACTACTGCCAATCAAATCGGAACAATTTAATTCTCTGTTTGAGTGAAATTTACTTTTACTAATTGATAATTGTATTATAAGTAGTTAGGCATACTTGTCTGACTAAATCCTCCTTTTACTACTTGAACAAAAATTACGAGAAATTTGGAAAGGTTTTTAACAATTACTTTCATTTGCCACTGAGATGAAAATTTGGAAAATTTCTATTACGACTTCTACTAAAATGACAAGAGTTTGTAAAATGTCTGACTAAAAATGACCTTTACTACTGATAATAAAATTATTATTAAACTGTTTTATTCTGATTCTACTATTAGCAATTGAGCTGCCGGATCAAAGAAGGGCACATAACCAATGTAATTCAAATGGGTTATGTGCCCTTCTTTGATTCGACAGCTCAATTTCAATAACTGTTATCTGAGTATTCCACACTGAAAAAAAAATTTATTTGATTCAAATAATGATTTACTTGACTATTATCAAATAAATATTTATTTGATTCAAATAATGATTTACTTGA
>JUFY01025617.1:6249-60981 GCA_001855655.1 Leptopilina clavipes | reverse complement strand
CTTAAAGAGTGCGATTTAGTAGTAACGGACAGTTCGAGTCGGAAAAAATTGTTGAAAATGTTGCAATTTAAGAATCAGTGGTAAAAGTCAGTTTTCAGTAGTAAGACTCGAGTTTAGTCAGACTCTCTTATAAATTTTTGAAAATTTTGCGAATTCAGTAGTAAAAGTCAGTTTACGTCAGACATGAAAATTCTGTTTTTTTCCGTATTCTTTAAGATTTAGGGAAGTGGACCAATTTTGCGGTAAACCGTTGGAAAACTGTCGTTTGTGGAAAATTTCAAGAAACTTTCTTCTCACATTATAAGTGTAGAATTTTTTTTTTTATTATTCCTTAAAAATCCGTAAAGGAATACGAAGCGACTAGAGTAGAATTTTAATTTTTACTGTGCTCGAGCTAGTATTACAGTTTTGTTCTCGTATTAAGGATTTCACGTGAGTAAAATTGGAATATATATCTCTCTCTCTCTCTCTCTGTGTATGTGTGTATATTTGTGAATTCGTGTCGAGTTTAAAAGGAATTTGTAAATTTGTCTTATTGCGGTGCTAAGCACGTTTCTCTAATAGCTGTATTTAACTTGCACGTATCGAGTACTCTAAGTGTCGTCTACGATAAGGGCTTAGGTAACCGTGCCAAGCCAGTAATTTTAGATCTGTGCGATCTCCAACTGAGAGAGAGAGAGAGAGAGAGCCAAAATCGGATTACATTTCCATTGTAGCGGAAGTACTGCTCTTAACTGGGTCACTCAAGCCGGATGTGATTATATCCTAATTAATTAGAACCTCTACTTGATGAGAATGCATGATCCAGAAATAGACGACGATTTTCCGGATTTTCGAATTAACAAATCTGTTTCTAGGTTTACGTGGCAATATATATATATATAAAGAGAGAGAGATAATCAAGATGCGAAACTAATCCTAGCGATGATTTTAATCAATTAGCAGTTGTTTATATAGAATTGTATAATAAATTAAGAATACATTAGAGCGTAGTGCAAATTTGAGAGAAGCCTCTCAAAGTAAATGAGATTCCTATAGATATGTATATGTATAGGTATCATTCGAGCTTTCCATTCAAGCCCATTAGATTTCTATAACAATTACTGTTCCAATTCGATATTCCTGTGGCGTATAGATATCATTTTCTGTAATTGGTATTTTTAATTGATTCCATCATAATGTAGATTAATCGTGGCATTGTAATTTGGTTTTCGTCTTGAGTTAATGAATTTTAACACACTGATCAATTAAATTATAAATTTAATTGAATTTGACAAGAAAAGTTATTAACTATCTTTCTCTCTCTCTCTTTCTTTTTCTGAAACTAAATTAGCCTCTTTTTGACTAATTCGAGAACGCTGATTTGCTCCCAATTGCTTCCAGTTGTTACTCATTTAACTAAATTGTTTATTTAGTTACCAAAGATTGCTATTTATTTAGTAAAAAATGCTATTTAGTTACCAATTTGCTATTCATTCAGCAAAATTTGCTATTTATTGAACAAAGTTTGCTACAAAAAATTTGCTATTTTATTGAACAAAGTCTGCTATTTATTTAGCAAAGGTTGCTACTTTATTAAAAAAAATGTGCTATTTAGTCAGAAAAGTTTGATATTCAATTAGCGAATTTTACTAACTCAGGTAGCAAAGTTTGCTATTCAGTTAGCAAAGTTTGCTATTCAGTTGGCAAAGTTTACTAATTCAAATACTAACCTTACTAAAGGATTTATTATCAAGTCACAACCCGAATTATTCCGTTTCGAAAAGAGAGGGAAATAAAAAAAAATTATTATAAAAAATAAATCAAAAAACAAATATTAAGCACTGAATATGAATTAAAGAAAAGATAAAATTAAATTTAAAAAAATATATTAATAACGAAAAATAAAATTGACTATCGTATAAAAAGCATAAAAGTTACACAGTCTGATTTATGTTTATAATATAAAGCAAATATCGGAGGGGGAAATTTTAATATGAAAGAAGAGCTCAGACAGAATCTGTCAGCTCCTTTTCTGATTTTCGACAGGACACGAAAACTTTAAAAAGAATGACTTTTGAAACTTGGCGTTAAGAGGTTATAACACAGCCCATGATTCTCAACCAAGAAATAGAATATACATATATACACAATTTATACACATTTTATCTCCCTATATATATATACAGTGGCTAGATGGAAAAGTTTTTGGGAGCTTTCAGTGTTTAGTATTCCATGCGGAGGCAATGCAGTTCACAAGTTTGCAAGAGAAATTTCCAGTGTTCGAAAAGCCCATCTTAATCAGCTAATGCTTTCGTCCGACTATAACATCGAAGAAAGTCTAGCTTTGGTTTACTTTGAGGTTGAAGAGAAGAGAGAGAGAGGGATGATGATGATGTATATATATAAACACACACACACAATTGGAAGCGTTGAGTAAAGCAACATCAAGGGTTGTTTCGTGCTCGCAAATACCGTAAGCATGTTATGACTTGTATACCCAAGGATGTGTCATGTCCTCGAAACATCCCTATATACGTGATTGGGTTAGCAGAATCGTCTAACCGTAACCCTGGCCTGACGTGACGTTGTCACAGACACTGTACTCCCTGTTCCTGTATAGAGGGGTTCGTGCCAAATGGGGGCCAAGAGTGCTTTCACTTGTTTTCAACGAAAGGAATAACGATTTATATATAGAAGTCTACACGTGGGATCTATATACAAGATATTTCATACCGATAACAACTATTCGCATTTAAATTAGCCCACTAATGAATTAAGTCTCGAGAAGCTTTTTCATCCCCTTTTTTTCTCTCCCTCTGTCACTATAACGCTTTTTTCTATCTCTATTTGTACCTAATTAATATACCAAGAGAGAGAGAGAGAGAGAGAGAGAGAGAGAGAGAGAGAGAGAGAGAGAGAGAGAATTTGTATATAATATATAAAAATAAAGAGAGAGAAAGAGAAAAAATATGGATATTTATAAAGAGAGAGAGAAAGAGTCAAATATATATTTCTCGAGTAATATGATACATATAGGCCAAGTATTGTGTACGTGTAAATAGGGAAAAGTTTGATTAAATTCGAAACAAAAGGGAGAATATTGTTTCTCACTCATTAGCACTATTTCACATTGACAATTTCACCGGTTGTGTAATTATTTTCGATTTTAAGTAGCATTGTATTTTAATTAGTTGCAACTATCAATTAGAGACAGTTTGAGTATTACGTATAAGCTGACTTTTTAACTTCAAAGTGTCAAAATTACATACAAGAATATATGTCTGGCGTAAACTGACTTTTACTACTGAATTCGTAAAATTTTTTAAAATTTATAAGAAAGTCTGACGAAACTCGAGTCTTACTACTGAAAACTTTTTCCTTTTTTTTTTTGTTGAAAAACATCCCAGTACTAATTAGCAGAAATTTAAATACGAAATATTGAATAATCAGTGGTAAAATAATGAGAAAATGAAATATTCTGCCTTTGTGCAACTCTACTACTTGTGGTAATCTTAGGGAAAATATTAACGTCTGACTAAAATTTGCTTCTACTACTGATTCATAAATCGGCATTCAACGATTATAGTGCAATTGAAATTGGCCGCAATTATTTCGAATTTTAGAGAATGAAAAATTTTTGTCTGACTAAAACAGTCCTTTACTGCTGAAATAATAAGCGAATAAAATAGGGGACATTTTTTACCGATTCAGAAAGGCGGAAATAAATTCGAAAAAGTTTTGTATATATTACGAATCTTCAGTATTGATTTAGATTTTAGAATTTCTCACTGTTCGTCTGACTAAAGCTGGTTTCTACCACTGATGCCAAATTTCCAACTTTTCAAACCGATTTGTCCGACTAAAAATAGCCTCTTACTACTTTCAGGAAATCTTTAAAAAAAATCGTTACGGAAATTGTCTGACCGAAACAGTTCTTTACTATACTTATATAACAGGAAATAGTCGGAAAAATATGCTCTTAAAACTGTCTTTTACCACACTGATTACGAAATTAGAAACAATGGAATAGTCCGACTAAAAACTGACCTTATCACTAATAGCGAAATATAAAAAACGATTTGGATAATCTGACATTTTGAAAGAAATGAATTTTTATCCCGAATGTAATCAATGTCTGACCAAAACTGACTTTTATCACTGATTCTTAAATTGAAACATTTTCAACAATTTTTTCCGACTCGAACTGTCCGTTACTACTGAATCGCACTCTTTAAGAATTTGTATACAAAATTTGTCTGACCGAAACATCTCTTACTACTGAGATAGTGGCAGGAAAAATTCGAAAACTTCCCGTCTGACTAAAAGTGTCTTTTACTACTTAATACCGAATAATAAGAAATAGAACTGACTGACTCAAAATGACCCTTACTACTGACAGAATATAAATATAAAAACTGTCTGCCTAAAACTGACCCTTTCTACTGATATCAAATTCACGGAAATGAAAATTGTGTCATAATAGTGTTTCTCGGTAGTTACTGATATGAGAAATTTAAAATGTCTGACCAAAATCGACGCTTACTACTGTTGGCAAAAAGTTTCAATAGGGAAAGTCTGACTAAAAATGACTTTTACTACTGATCGGAATATTTTTCATAATATAATTCCTGTCTGACTATAAACTGACCTTTCTACTAACATCATAAGGAGAAAGATTTGGCCAGTTTGACTAAACTTGACCCTTACTACTGCTTTAATTTACCCAACAGTATTAAAACTGTCCTACTAAATTGTCAATGACTACTGACATCAAAAACAACAAGAGTTTTAATTTTGTCCGACTGAAATTAATTTTTACTACTGATTTCAAGTTTACAAGAATCTGTAATCTGTCTCAGCCAATACTTAACAATTACTACCAAAATTACTATATTACTACCAAATTACTACCAAAATTACATAAGAATGGGAATAGTACAAAATAATCTCATTTTTTTTACTACTGAGATTGTAAATCATGGATTAATTGAAAATGTTCTGTCTCCCCTGATATTGTCTCGCACTACTTACTAACTGACAAGAATTGAAAGTACTTTGTCCGATTTGAATAGACATTACATTCCATTACATTACGGACGTTTACTACACATAAAATTGAAAATTGGGAACTAACTTTTACTACTGGTACCAAATTTACATGACTCGCAAGTATTATTAAATTTTTCTACTAGTAGTAAAAATCTGCACTTTTACTACTAGTAGAAAATTCAAAACACCCTGGAACTATTTTTCTCTGATGAAAAGAAAATGCGAAATTTACATTTATATAAATTTGGATAACTAACTTTTGCGGCATAGTTAGTTTTATCGAGTAATATAGATTTCCCTCATGTCGTTCGATTCTGGAAGGTTAATTAAATATGTTGATTGGTTATAATGGCAATACAATGTTAATTAATTTTTTTTCCCCCTTTCTGTTTTTAATTGCGCCGATAAAAAGGGTTGTTAATTTACATGACGTCGACACGGTATACCTGTTGAAGTTATGTAGTTAATGGCGTGACATCGTCTAAACACATCAAGTAGTCGCTCTCTCGCGGATTAGCTGTATCGTGATGCAAGATTACGCGCGCGCTTTTGCCATTTTCATGGCTGATTAGACCGCGAAAGTCGTTTTGAAAATATAACACAGCGAGATGCAGCTTATCGAGAACCGGGATTATTAAGCCTTAAAATATGGATTTTCAAGCCTCGTACGACTCAAGTAACTGATAAAAATAACTGCAACTACTTCCTTGTTAGTGCCGCTTTTTACTGACCTGGATGATATGAAAATGATAAATCGTAGCAATGTCCACACTTTATAAAAAAAAAACTCTTTTCAACTTAAAATATTTTACCTGTGGGGAATTTTTTCCTTTCTCCTGAAATTACTTTCTGTTGAAAATATTTTGATAAGCGGCATTTTTACATTCGAAGCGAAACTATTCAAAATAAAATTCTCCTAAGTGAAAATATATTCAAAATAAAAATTGAAATTATTCAAAAATCAAAATGTAATTTTTCAAAGAAAATTAATTCAAATGAAATTATTCGAAACGATTTTGAATTTGAATTTTTAATCGAATCTATTCGAATCTATTCAAAGTGAAATTTTAAGAGTGAAAATATTCGATATCGAATTAATTTATTCGAAACGAAATTGTTCGAAATAAAATTCTTTAAGTAAAAACATTCAAAATGGAATGAAATAATTCGAAACAAAAATATTCGAAATAAAAATATTTGAAATGAAATATTATTCGAAATAAAATTTCTTGAACTAAATTAATTCTTAAAATAAAAATATTTCGAAGCGAAACTATTCGAAATCAAATTTTCCTAGAAGTATAAAAATATTCAAAATTCAGATGGAATTATCCAAATTTTAAATTATTCGAAAACAAAATTCTTCGAACTAAATTCATCCAAATAAAAAACTATTCAAAGCGAAACAATTCGAAATAAAATTTTCCCAACTAAAAATATTCAAATTCGAATCAAATAAAAATTTTCTCAAACTGAAATACAAACAATAAAAAGCGTGAAAAAAACTCTGAAAACAAATAAAAACACAAAAAGCAAATAAAATATATTCACGACACGTTATTTTCCCATTAGGATAAAAATAAATAAATGTTCCAATGAAAAATGTTAATTATATTTCCAAGGAAGCATTAGACCTAAATTCCAGTTGTTTATATAAGGAATGAACATTCTATTTCGTGCATTTAATGTCTCTCTCTCTCTCTCTCTCTCTCTGTAATGGAGGTACACGGCTAAATTAGTAAGTATATATTCGGCGAGTTCAAATATATACCCGCAAGAACTAATTATGCCGCACACAACAATCGATTCAAAAACTTCTCTATATCTTTTACGCGCCTCAACATTTCAATATATATATAAACACATATAATAACTGATTCAATTAAGGATCTTCATTAATATAAATTGCACTCACACATACACACCATCCTTATGCCATATCTAAATTCATTCACGTTAAACTAATGGAAATGTAACTGGATCTTATCTCGCGAAGTAACGCTAAATTAACGTCAGTAATGAAAATATTTTTCACTTAATTCTTTGTTTTAATTACACACATATAGTAAATATAATTACAAAACAGAATAATAACAAAAACAATAATAATAATAATAACAACAACAAAAACAACAATAATAATACTAATAATGATAATAACAAAAACAATAATAATAACAACAACAATAAAAACAATCATAATAATACTAATAATGATAATAACAAAAACAATAATAATAATAATAATAAAATTTAAAAAATCTGAATTAGTAGACAACTTTTTACTAATTCAGATCAACTTTTCATCGTATGAGATTTCATACGATGAAAAGTTGATCTGAATTAGCAAAATTAATTTTTTGCTTATTTTTTGTTTGTTTTGTCATCTTTCTTTTTTTGTATTATTTTACTTTTTGTTGTTCATGTAGTTATTTTTTGATTAATAAAAAGTATATCTCTCCTATATATATTTGATAATACCAAGAGGGGAATTCAACTTTTTACGACCGATCGTCTTCCCTATAGAAGACTCTTTTGAGATCTTTAGGGTCGTTCTAGCGGAGCCTGGTGCTGAATTAAGAGAGCGCAGAGTACAATAAATAAGAAGATTCGCGAGTATATCTCCAAGGAATTCTTAAATTACCTGCAAGTACTCTATTTGCTACCACGAAGCTCAAGCGCGGAAAACAAAAGTAAAAAGGGAAAAAACTTGTTTTTCAACAAGTTTCTTACCTTTTTTTCCCCTTTCTTTTCTTTTCTATTCTTTTTTTTTTTTAATTCTTTTAGTCTACCCTTTTATCTCCCTCCACACTCCCCTCTATTTATCAATGTCGTATAACATGCATTGAAGAAAAAAATAGACCTGAAGACTCAAGTAGAAATTATAAGACCTTTTCCTTTAAAGTTCTTTTTTGTCCCCCGTTTTATTGTCTATTTACAAAAAAAAAAAGGGAAAATAATGCCTTGCGCTCACTTTTCAGAGAATATTTTCCAAACTCCGATTTTCTTTAACGTTTTCAATTTTTTTTTTTCTTATTTTTCAATAAATTATATGCTTTATGGAAAAAATTTTTTTTTACTAACTATTATAAAATGATAAATAAATGATAGTTGTAAAAATGTTTTATATTCTGGAAGTGAAGTATGTAATGAAAAAGAAAAAAATAATAATAAATAAAAATAGAGAAAAGTGATGATAACAATAAGAAAAAAAATACAAAAATATTAATTAAGAGAATACAAAAATTAAGAAAGCAAATTAATAATATAATAATAAAAATTTAAAATAATAGTAACAATAAAAAAAATGATTGTACTATAAAAATAAAATATATAAATACTTTAGTGTTAAAAGTAATAAATAATAGTAACAATAAAAAAATGATTGTACTATAAAAATAAAATACATAAACACTTTAGTGTTAAAAGTAATAAATAATAGTAACGATAAAAATAATAATACAAAAAATAATAATAATGAAAATAAAAATGTCTATTTTTGTTTCTTACGATAATTAACATGATCCAAGAAAATGGATAAAGATAAATTTAACTTTTCTTTATTTAAAAAAAAAATATTTGCGAAAAAATAGCGACTGTATTGAAAAAACAAAAATCGGATAAGAACCCAAAATAGAGAATGTCTATGTTTATAAATGTGTGTATGTGTGTGTGTTTCCTGAAGAAGTCGACGCTTTATGAGTTCGCTCATAAAATGCACTCAAGAGCTGCACCCTAAACGAAAACAAAAGTATATAGAGAGATGTGAGGAATCCTCCCACTTTGAGACGCATTTCGTTTATATATTTCTTTTCTTTTTTCCTTCTCCTTTCTTTCTTTTTTTGTCCGCTGTTTCACGTCATATGATGAGTCACAGTTTTTTTTTCTTTGCAGTCGAACAAGCCTGCCCCTTGTGTTTTAATCATACGCCACTCTCATGCTGGGATTGTATATTAAGTTTTATACAATTTATCTGCTATTACTACTTTATTCCGCGGATGTGAAATTGATTCGCGAATCTGTATATATGGAGTTTCGTTTAGCTTGCTAACAACTCATTTTGTACGTGCCCAGACAAGAAATGAGAAAAATTAATGTTGTGGAAAAAAAATTAGTGTCTGCATGGGAAGGCACCAAAAAAAAGAAAGAAAGAAAGAGGAAAGAAAGACTAAGAGAGAAAGAGAGGGAAAAAAGATCATTCGCCTAAATAGTCAAGTACCTTCGGGGAAAAATCAATTATTGGTGCGGCATAGTCTTTTCGATTTCGGTAGGAAAAAAAATACTAACTTTATGTTTTATTTTACTTATTTGAGTTTATTTCTATTGCATTATGATTTATTATCAAATATCAAATAATAAATAAATAATTTAATAAATGTACATTTATATTTAAATATTTAACTTTTATTAATTTACTATTTTCTTTATTATTTTCATTTCAGGGAAAGGTATATTTCTTTTTCATATCGCTGTATTTTCAATTTAAAAGTCTTCATAATATATACTAGAACAACTTTTTGCACGCTATGCGCGCCTAAATAACTAATTTTTTATTTAATAAAAAGATAAGAGTAGAAGTTTAAATTTCCTTCCGAATTTATATTTGATTCATATTAAAATTCGATCCTTGGAAGGTGATTAATAATAGGTTATTATTTTATATCACCTTCCAAGGATCGAATTTTAATATGAATCAAATAAAAAGATAAGAATTAACGTTAGACCGCACATGAAGGGAATAGAGATGCCTACGATAATTAACTGACCTATGACACTATTTTGCAATGTTCATACCGTATCTCTCTCTGATTATTTACCAAAAGTGACAAAGTATTTTAAATCACAAAAAAATTCCTCCTCGGAGTAAAAATCACTTCTTCACGAAACTGTTAGCTTACAATTAGTGAAAGGGGAAAAATCCAAGAGGAAAGACGTCATTAGAGAATGAGACGCCGATGAGTTTATACAATAAAAAAAAAAAAGAAGAAAATGGTTTAAATGTTCCCCTTCTCCTCCTTGAGGCGGAAATTATGACCTTGAGGAAAGAGTGTTTGCGCACCGTCACACAGAAAAACGACGCGACCTCCAATTAACAAAAGGGATGGGATCTAGAGCGAAAGAATTGAAGGGTCCTTTTTTTTCTTCCTCATGAACGCCTTACGCTTTTTACGTGTGTCAAACTAATGAGTGCAACGAATGTTCGCGTCAGCCTTATGGCGTTTCGTGTACACACATGTGTGTACCTATTAAGAAGGGGGGTTTATAGGATCGTTGAATAAAAAAAAAAACGAGGGGGCGGAAAAGAAAAGAAAAAACAGAAGGAGAAATTACACATGAACATTGCAAGAGCAGGCAGGGGGGAGGAAAGGGTTCGACCCTGCCTACCTACTCATTTCAATGATGAGTGAGTTACGGGGGCGATCTTTCGTTCATCTAATGAAAAAGAAGAAACGACTCTATTCCTATTTTTTCTTATTTTTTTATTTTCTTTTCGAGAAAGGTATATTTCTTTTTCATATCGCTGTAGTGTGTATTTTCAAATTAAAAGTCTTTATTATTATTTATTTTTTTATTATAGTATAATTTTTTTTTTGTAATTTTTTATTATACTATAACAAAATAATAGTAATACTAAAAATAATAATAAAGAGTGATGACAAATTTAATAACTAATATTTTTTCGAAACCCTGATAGAGAGATTGCCCCCCCTCCCTTCATTTGTGTATTTAATTTCCAACGATGATAGTGTCTTGTTTATTAATTAGGTCGTTTTGTGTCCATGTAAGGACTCGGCGAATGGAAAAGGAATAAAAGAGAAACAATGCGTGTGTGTGTTTGTTTATAATGAAAAAAGCATCGACAAGAAGTGGATGGTGTTTTGAAAGTATGCGTTATTTAGGATTTTCCTTTATACTCATTCAGTGCGAGAATACATTTTGCGATCGTCTGCAGTTGTTTCCAAAGGGATTTCAAAGTGGGATCGTCGTTGTCGTCATCTCTCGCGCAAGGGGTTTTATTTGCTAGACCTCTTCGAAACGCCCGCGGGGGTAGTTTTAATATTTCCTCAAAAAGGGTGAAGTCCCTGCACACACACACCACGTAGTAGTAGCAGTATTCCGCACTCGTTAGTAGTCCTTCTAAGTTCAAAAAGAGGGAAAGGAGCGCGCGCGCTCACTACTCAAGAGAACGGTATTTTTATTTCTTAAAAAACGTTAAGAGAAATATAGAGTAAGAAAATTTAGCGACAAGGAAAACAATGAGGAAGAAGAAATAGAAAAAATATTAAATATACAAGAAAGGTTACTCATTACGTAATAATTAGTAAACATTGAAATATACTTTCATTAAAGTAGAAACCAATCGCAAGTGAAACAGTTCCCGTTCTAAAATTATTGTTTCACTTTTAAAAATTCGTAACACGAATGTATCAAGAAAAGTGTAAAAGTTATCACAACTTTTTAAATGTTTCAAATACGTCCCATAAACTTTCTCAATTTTTTTTCCTTTCCCCCTACTTTTTTTTTGGACAAATTTCGATAACTCGTTCGCGTTTGCATTCGCAATTATATATATATACACTATGCTAAAACAGTATGATTAATCATCATTTTTTTCACTGCTATCTCACAAATATGAAAAATGGTGTTTTCAAGTTTTCTTGGCAACCAGATTTTACTACTTCTCGAAGTAGGATAAAAATTAGTAAGAAGAAGAAAAAGAAGAAAAGACAAATGCGGGACTTGAATACGAAATATAGAAAGATGTTTTGATCTTCTGTTTCTTGTTTTTGGTGGAAATAAACATATACAACAACAGCATTTTGAAATTCTCAACCGAAGAAAAGTATTACCTAATAAAAATATTTTCTCTCAAAGTGGAAATTGAAAATAGGGTTTTGTTGGTAGTTTGGTGGGGGTTAGCGGAGAGGAAAGGGGGCAAGGGGGGCTATTGTCTTTAGTTCTTGGGAACACAGACGGTCTCGAAGGCAGAAAGCCATTATGCACTATACGCAGAGCCCTTGCGCACCATATTTGATATAATTAAAGTGCACAAATAAACACAATGGTACAAGGTTCCGGTCCAGAGATACCCAGAAGGTAAGTGCATTCAATGCAAATATCTCGCTCCTTCGTCTTGCATAGCGTGGTGTATTCGAAAGTTGACTCTAACTCAACACCTCCCCTGAAAAAAACACTCTTGTAAGTAAAATTTGTTTTTCTATATTCATTTATTTATTTATAAACAAAAATTATTCTAATATAGAAACTTTCGCCTCGGTTTTTATAAGGGCGAGAAGGAAGGCGTCAATTTTGGAATATTTTTTCTGCGATTTATTCTTAAATTTATATTAAATAATGGTTTTAAAATAGAATACTACTACTGAAAACTATTTTGTCTGACTCATACTAGCTTTTACTACTAATACAAAAATTTAATAAAAATTATATCAATTTGTCTGACTAAAATCGACTTTATCTACTTCGATACTAAATTTATAACAAAAAAAAAAGAATTTTTTTTCACTGTAATGTAGAGGAAAAAAGAAAAATGATAAAAGTACTAAAACGAAAAAGGGGAAAATCGCATAAAATTATAAAAGATAACATACTGTGGATAAATTTATTTTTTTTCTTTGTCATGATAGGAAATCCACTAACGGGACATTGCTTTGTTCTTCACTATATATATATAGTCCTATCTTTCTCGCGCTACTACGATGAAGAAGTTTTAAGAATATGGAACCGCGATAACAAACCAGAGAAGAAAGAGAGATTATCGAATTCCTTTATAATAAAATTCCTCTATCGGATATTCTATGTCGCTAAAGTAAAATTGCCGAGGGTTGATTGAATTCCTTAAATACCTATGGTCTACACACGATTTAAATATGGAAATCTTAAACATTTTACTCCACGGAATTTAATTAAGTTCATAGGATACTTTGAAGAAATAAAACCTGCACCTTTGAAAAATTTAATTTCTTCTCACAGTATTAAGTGCTTTTTATGTATAAGGATATATTCTTTAATTTAGAATACTATCCCACGCTTTGGAATATATTCTCTTAATAATATTAGGTTTCCCCAATATTATATTATTTATTATTATTTATCTATTAATTTTTTTTTATTTACTTTTCTTTCTTATTTAGAATAAGTTATTCATTTTTTGATTGATTTATTTATGTATTTACATTTTTATTTATTTATCTATTTATTTATTTATTTATTTCTCTAATTATTTATTTACATATTTATTTACTTATTTACTTATTTACTTACATATAGTTATTCACTTTTTTGTTGATTTATTTACATTTTTATTTATTTATTTATTTATTATTTTATTTATTTCTCTAATTATTTATTTACATATTTATTTACTTATTTATTTACTTATTTACTTACATATAGTTCTTCACTTTTTTGTTGATTTATTTACATTTTTATTTATTTATATATTTATATATTTATTTATTTATTTATTTACTTATTTATCTATTTATTCATTTATTTTTTTATTTACTTATTTATCTACTTATTCATTTATTTATTTATTTACTTATTTATCTATTTACTTATTTACTTACATATAGTTCTTCACTTTTTTGTTGATTTATTTACATTTTTATTTATTTATATACTTATATACTTATTTATTTACAACTCATTTGTGATATTTTATTCTTATTTATAATAAATTCATGTATGTTGAACGTTGTCGCTTGAAAAATGAAAGGTCGAATATTAGTTTTGTCATCTTACTGACTATACATTTCGAAACAACCAATTAAAAACCTTTTTTGAGGGGCTTTTCCGTAGAAGTTAATCCCAATTCTTCTTTGTTTTTCTTGTTTTATTTTTGCCCAAGTACTCGAGCTTTATTTATTATTTTTTTTTGCCTATCCCGCAATTCGGCATTTCGTTTATGAGCAGATTACAAACTCTCTTTCTCTTTTTTTTTGTAAAAAGAATTTGCGATTAAAAAAATTTTTTAATTCCGTTTTTCGATTTTTTCTTTCTCATACAATATCCGTTCGATATTAATAATGTGGAAATAGATTCGATTAATTATAGCAATACGGGAGAGGAAATGAGAGTAAACAGACACATTATGCGTACGAACTTCATTGATACTGTTCATCTGCTCTCTCACTTTTGTTAATCAAGGGGGCGAAACCACTTGAATAGATATTTTTTTCTATACTTGCCAAAAAAAAAAGAAAAAAAAAAAAAAAAAAAAAAAAAAAAAAGAAGAGGAAAGAAAAAAGATGGAAAAAAACAGCATCCATCAACGACAGTATGTGGTGTATCGGCCTCGTAGGGATCATTTAGCCTCGTGTCGCCTGTCGTCTTTCAACTCAAACATTAATAGCTGCAAGTCAGTGTCACTCTGCGCGATTTCTTGGAAAACCACGAAACTTTCAAGCGTTTCTCGTTTCCCTCTCTCTTTCTCTCTCTCTTTATCCGTTTCTCTCTCAGTGGCTTTGACTTCGTAAGAAGCGAGCATCTTATTGGTCGAACCATTGGCCCACCATAGGAGAACAGTAATTTTATGGATTGACGGTCGAGAGAGTTCGAGAAAGACATAAAGCAGCAGGGATGCCAGACGTTGGTTGGACTCTAATGACTGACTTATGGTCATTGGTCGAGTACAATGAGGGAGGACTTTGGCTCAATCTTCACGCAAACGGGAACGTGACATCACTATATATGATATGATATACTCGAGAGAACAAGACTATCATTGATATATGTGATAACATAAAAAGAGGGAAAAAATTGTTGTCTTGAAAAATTATTATTGTCTCGATTTTTGGAATAAAAGAAAAAAAACAATGTTTGGAACTACCACGCAGGATGAGAAAGAAGTATTACAGCCGTGAAATTTAATCCTGAAGTAGCAATTTTGCCTCTGTGGTACTAATTATACAGGTGGTAAATGGTGATAATAGATTTATTAACAGAAATATTTTTTGGCTGACTAAAAGTGTCTTGACCTACTGATAGTAAAATTGTCCAAAAATATTATTTTCCTCTGACTAACAGTGTCTACTACTAATTCACATAACTTGAAATAGTTTTGTCTGACCTTGTCTGATGACTAAAATAATCTTCAACTACTAATACAAAAAAATTTTTCTCTTGCATATAAAATTAAAAAAATATATTTTCTATAATAAATGTATATTGAAGTATACATAATATGACATTCGGCGATAAAAATAAAGTCGTTAAAATGTATTTTTACCTGACGCCTGAAACATTTTATTAAGCCGGACATTTGCATCAAGTTTTAGAAGAAAGAGAGGAAGGGAGATAGAGAGAGAGAAAGAGAGAGAGAATATATAAGGAATGCGATCGAATAATTCTCCTGGTGCAGGTCGAGTTATCGTTTTTGCGCATCTTGAATCCCGGTCAGGCAGCGCGTGTATTGCCTAGGGCTCGTATCTCCCTGTAATTGGCAGTCATGGACTGATCCTCGTCGTCCCCTTGCGCGCCTTTTGCCCTTCGATCAGTGCCAGAGGTAAGGTGTTTGTTTCAAAGATCGTATCTCTTTAAAATGAAAATCCTGTGGGACAGTTTTCGAGACAGCGCAACAAACCTGTAAAATGTACCATCGCTAATCTCAAAAGTTTCTCTCCTCTAATATGTTGCACGTGACTGTACTTTTGTCCCGCTTTGTCTGTGTGTCTTCATATCTGTATATGTATGTGCGATATCAACAAAACGCATCGCGCGTTATCCTTCGTCATTCTGACTCGCTTTAAAAAAAAAAAAAAAGAAAAAAAAAAAAAGAAAAAACTGATCACCCCTCATATAAACACGTGGCTTTTTTTCCGCTTTATCTTGAAAAACCATTAGTTTCGCTTTGTGTGTAAATAAATAGCGGGGGGAGAAACAAATTAGAAAATATCATTCATAAGAAGGTTTTGCGGTTTACAATATAAAGCATCAGAGATAATGTTTTTTTTTTATTGGAGATAATCGAATGTATAAGAAGTTGGAGAGCAAAAAGGGTCTGAATGAGATGGACTTTCTCTACTGATACCAAAAAAGCGAGAATTAATATTGAACTTTACTACTGATTAAAAAATAGGGGAATTAAAAATGTCTGACTTGGGGGACTTTTACTACTAATAATAAAAACTGTTTGACTAAAACTGAAAAATTGCTACTGATACAAAAAGTACAAAAATAATAAACGCTGTCTGACTAACATTTGCATTTACTACTGATACAAAAATTGCAAGAATTTAAACAGTCTGACTAAAACTGTCCTTTATTATTAATTATTAGGTCTGACTGAAACTAACTTTTGCTACTGATACAAAAAGTACAAAAATAATAAACGCTGTCTGACTACAATTTGCATTCACTACTGATACAAAAATTGCAAGGATTCGAAGAGTCTGACTAAAACTAACCTTTACTACTTATTATTAGGTCTGACTGAAACTAACTTTTGCTACTGGTACAAAAAGTACAAAAATAATAAACGCTGTCTGACTAAAATTTGCATTTACTACTGATACAAAAATTACAAGAATTCGAAGTCTGACTAAAACTGATCTTTACTACTTATTATTATGTCTGACTGAAACTAACTTTTTCTACTGAGACAAAAATAATAAATAAAAATATAATAAAAATAAAATAAAAATAATAAACGCTGTCTGACTAAAACTGACCTGCACTACTTATTTAAAAAAAATAATATAAATGCCCGATTTAAATTGACTTTTACTACTGATGGAAAATTTGAAAGTCTAACTCGAAGGTTTTTTCGACTGATATTAATTAGGACTCACCCAGCAACAAAAATTCGTATTTTTAAATTTTCGAAAGACATCAACATACCTGTAACAGAAAAAAAGACACTTTTAGACATTCTGTCATTGCAGATAAGTGGAAAATAAATAAATATACATTGATTCAGTTGGCACACAATTTTTTCCAATCAAGTAAATGGTCTCTCTTCTCCTTCTTTTTTTTTTTTTGATTATTACTAACTTGGCAAACAAAAATTCCTTTGATCATAGCGGAAAATGTATTTCGAAACGAAGAATGTTCCTCTTGATTCAAAGGACAGTTTATTGAACCAAGGAAAAAGTAAAATCAAAGAAGCATTTTCTTTTGACCGCTGCGTGCATACATATATAGTATACACAGGATTCTAAGTTTCAAAAACTTCTTTTCCGACTAAGTTAGTTCTTTAGGAAAAATTTTCTTGATAATGGTAAAGAAAAAAAAAAACGATTATTTGAATTTTTATAAACATTCCGACAGATGGCGAGAAAACTCGTCGCTCATATACGAGAAGTACCAGCAAACATGTAAGTATCAGTAATTTATGTAATTTATTTATTTATTTTATTTAAAAAAAAAAAAAATTTTTTTCAACCGATTGAGAAATATTGGTCCGGTATTTAAATTATCCAAGTTTTCGAGGCCCTGCGCCAATATTTGACAATAAGAAGAGTTTTCTCGTTCAATATTTAGTCAATCGTCAAGTCTTGGCAATTTCCCTCCTGGGTATATGCAGAAACCTAATTGAAGAAGTTGTTTATCGACACTGAGTTAGTTTCGCCGTTAGAGTAAATTGACGAAAATGGAACACGAAATTAATGCCGCACCAATTAGTTGCCAATTACCGATCGTTTCTTCTCCCAGAAGGTAATTTCACAGATGGAAATCAACTCTCCCCCTTTCTCTCTCTCTCTCTCTCACTGGTGTGTAAGGCACGCGGAACTGAATTGAAGCTACACCTAGCAACCATCTTTTCATTCTGCTTTTCGCTCTCGGGACATATTCGGCCTTTTCAATTCCAGGTTCCTTCCTGGGTCCTGCAAATGGTAAAATCCCGAGAGAGAAAAAGAGAGAGAGAGAGAGAGAGAGAGATGCCCGAAGCAAGACCAGTAGAAGTATGGAGACGTAGAGGAGTGGAAGATTGGAATCTAAAGTGCACAAGCAGTGCAATTATAGTCGACCCATTTTCCAGACAATAACGAACGAATCGCGGGCTGGATTCTGGCCAAATCCGCGGAGTTTCTATTCCTCCTACGGCAGAAGAGTTGGACGGTAGAGGGGGCGGAGGGCTTGTTAAAGCCGGCTTAAGTTAGGCAAGGTCGTGGACTTGGCAAATTTATTGCCAGTGTGATCACACGCTTTACGGTTTACCTACCTATCTACGCGATGCTTGAAAATCTGCCGAGGCAAACTGAACTAAAATAAAAAAAAAAAAAAAAAATTTCTCCACAGCGGATATCGCGTTGCCGTCCGTCCGGGAATTGCTCCCCCGGACATATTTTCTCTTCAAGAAAACAACATGAGATAAAAATCTCAATCTTACATTCGTCAAGAAAAATATGCTTTTCTGTCCCTTCTCCAAAATCGTTAAAAATTTCATATTTTTAAAACATAGGAAAATTTTTCATCCAATCTTAACATTCTCTTCGCCCCCCCTTAAAATCGGTAAATTTTTTTCTGTATTGAAACTAAAGAATTTGTATCAGTTTCTTTCGAAAGATTCAAATTTTCAATTTTTAAGTTTCTTCAACGTTCGTTTATTAATTTATTTATTTGTCATTTATTTATGTATTTCATTTATTTAATTATTTGCTTTTAAACATTTGTTTATTTACTTACTTTATTTATTTATTTGATCATTTATTTATGCTTTTTATTTATTTATTTTATTATGTATTTTTAAACGTTAGTTTATTTACTAATTTACTTTATTTATTTATTCATTTATTTGATAATTTATTTATGTATTTTATTTTTTAGGTGAATTTTTTTTTGAAATTTGAAAACGACGGTAATTTAAAGAAAAAAAGTGTGTCACGCACCTATAAATAAATGACAAATGACGAAAGAATGACGAACCGCTATATGGGAATCACTTATAGCCTTTTTGAATCCCTCTCTCTCTCTCTCTCTCTCTTTCACTCTCATTCATTTCACAATCGTGAAAATTAAAAAAAATGTCGTCGATCCCCTATTTCATATAATATTATGAATAAGACGAGATACATCATATTACTATCTCGACAAGAAATCTCTCTGAAATTTATTGAGAAACTATCAGTAGTCATTAATCTAAGAAAAAAATATTCGGATTATTTTTGTAGAAAAAATAATTTTAAATTTCCTACACGAGGCTAATACATATATATATATATATATATATGTGAAAGTTTTGTCTATTATATACGTCGCGATAGCATCATATTCAGGTTCCGCTTAAAACTTGAAACATTTTCTCCAATATCTTGTTTTTTTCTAATACTCAAATCCAGCGTGGGTGAAATGGTATCAATTCATCATTTTTCGATTAACAGTATCTGTAATTAATAATATTACTTAAATTCGCGTTAAAATTTGTTTAGAAAAAAATTTTCTTCTTCTAAATTCTTGTAGAAGTTGGAAAAGTTTTTTTTTTTTGGGGTTTTATTTCCAATATAAAAGTTTGGCAAACGTTTTGAAAAAGAGTTTTAGGTGGAAGGCAGTCTTGGAACAATAAATTTTGCTGTCAGATTGCTTTGGAAGAACGTGCAAAGCAAAGCGGAAAGAAAAGAGGACAATCTACACCCCGATCGGTCGTTCTATCCAAAAGTCAAGAAGATATACAATCCAGTCGATAGTTTATCCGTGCGTGCAAATAACAACACGTCTCTCATGACTATAGATATTACCAATAGAACAATATACAGTTTTTTTTTTATTTTCTGTCAATAATGATTAATAATTTTTTTTTACATTAATCAAAATTTTACGTGTCCAAATTCCTTTCTTTGCTATTTTTTTCAATAATACATTATACAAAGTATTTTTTTTATTAATTATATTTCTGGTACCGTGATAGTATTAATATTATTATTTTTGTAATAATTAATAATATTAATTATTAATATTGATAATATTGGCACGAAATGGAATGAAACATGAAAAATAATTCAAATTTCCCGCCATTGTAACACTGTAACTTTCCGACAGATGGCGAAGAAACTCGACACAAAACGAGATGTGCGAGTCTTACAATGAACAGAAAACGAGTTTCATTGAGTCAATATCAATTAATTATTATTTATTTTCGATAATATAATATAAATATTGTTGTTTAATAGTAAATATTAATTATTATACTATTATATTATATTATTTAACATTAAATATAAAAAAATAATATAAAAATATTATATTGTATAAATATTATAAAGTATATACTAAAATTATCAATGTAAAATGAAAAAATAAGTGAAAAAAGAACTTCCAGTGTAACTGACGAAAAAAATTAAGTACTTCGAAACTAGCGAAATAATTTATATATATATATACCACGAGGAAATTCTAAGTTTCAAACTATGTTTTACTCTCGAATAATGTAAAAAGGGAAATAGGATTTATTTCACTATCGCACGAGTGCTGTAATTTGTAAACGTCAAATTCGTCGATTACATTAGAAATTAAATGATTTGGGTGTGGCAGCCACAGACGTAATTTGTAACTTTGGCATTTACCAACAACTTAGGTATAGAGGCGACGTAAAAACCCTTCAATTTATCCTGACTCTGACAAATTAACGAACCAACATCTGTAAACGATTAATACCCCGGGGAAAAAAATCTATATATTTTCCCAAAAAGAAAAAAAAATCCAAACAACAAATTAATGAATGATGCAATAATATTTACTGTTTGTGAAAAAAAATCAAAGATTGGAATAATTGTCCCATTAGTGAATTCGTCTCATGTTTGGAGATAAATTACTTTCTTTTTTTTTATTAAGGATAATCGTAAAAGTTCTATATTGTGAGACTATTTTCTCTATATATACGATTTCTCTAGACAAACATCACTTTGATAGTATCTCTCAAAAAGCTTGGCAAACTAACATCGCTCAGATTTCAGCAAGGTGGATGAGTGTATATATATATATGTATTCCGCTTTGGAACGAAATGAAATACGAGGATACATCTCGAATGTCCAATGTTGCAGAACGGAGGCGGTTTTCTTTCACTAAAAAACATGGTTACATACTTCGGAGCCAACAATATATATACCTTCCACCTTAGCGCACGCAAATCGATTGATAAAGAACAATATTTTAACTCTCCTTTCTCTCCCTTGGCAAAGATAAAGAAAAAAAAAACGTTCGAAAAAATCCATTACTAAAATTGTAAAAATTATTTATGTTTTTTTGAGTGAAACAAAAGAAGATGAAAAGAAATTCTATATTGAAATTATTATAAAAAATAAATAATTCGCGTTACGAGGAAAAGGACCGAAGCAGCAAAAAATTTTAGGTTGTGTTTAAGAGTTTCAATTCAAATACTTTTATGGGAAAAGAAACGTAAAAGTAAATTAAAAACTTTTCAAGGACTAACTTAGTGATAGATTTTTAAATATTCCTTTTAACTTAAAAATACAGCGATATGAAAAGAAAAAATACCTTCATCTGAGAGAAAAAAAAATGGTAAATAAAAGTTAAGTAGCAGGAACAAATATAAAGTAAAACACAAAATGAAAAAATAAATTATAACACAAACAGAGAAGTCCATCAACTTAGAAGCAAACGAATTATAGGTTATGTTTGTGATAGATTTATCTCGAAATACAGCGATATAAAAAAGAAAAATACCTTTCCCAGGAAACGAAAATAAAAAATAATAAATAACAGTTAAGTAGCTAAAATAAAGATGTATAATGTAAACAACAAAATACAAAATAAATAATAAGGTAAAAAATGCGTTCTTTATTGCCGGATGGCTTTGCCAGGACTGTATTTCTCTTACGCTAAATTATAGATGTCGCTTTATACAATTAAATAGAGGTCGCATCTCTAGTCGCGCTAAATTAAAAAATATATTCAGAGTTACAAAAAGATTATCACTTACAAATTATAATTTAAATAAAATAGTTATTTTCAGAAGCGAGTAAATGTCGAGAATGCGATATTAAAATAAATTTGAAAAATACATAAATATAGTTTTTTCAATAATATCGCAGACACTCTCTGGCATTAATAATTTCAATTGACAGATAAAACTGAAATCGAATAACGATATATATAAACATTAAACGAGTCCACTTATTTTATCATCTGGAAGCTGATTTACTTATTGACACTGAGAATGTTATTTTTATATGCAATGTCTGTTCTGCCACACGATAAAGCTTGACGTTTCGATTATCTCTCTTGATCTTTCAACCAACGCGGTATATATAAATGATAGGAAAACGCCGGCCAATTCAAGGTGGATCAACTTTGAAATTGGTTTTCGTTCAAACGACGCGAAGGATAAAAGATTTGGGATAATAAGTTGCGGGTCCTTGCCGACCTGTCCGTATATATAGAAACTAACTTTTGACTCGTTTCCTTTTACTGGCACATTAACTTTTCTCAAGATCAATATTACGTATCCGCGCAGTTCAAACATTTACGAGAGAGATGCATATGACTATCTTCCCTTCGAGAACGAATAGTCTTCTAAACTTTCGATTCAGTGAATTTTCTAATTTATCAATTTTTATTGCCACCCTGGAGCAATTTCTATCGATCGGGACTAAATATTGGACCAATTCTTATCGTCAATATTGGCCCAGGATTGAAAGTTGAGACAGGAACTCCTTTTTGACTCGAGATACTTAGCAATTCAGTTTATCTCGTTTATGAGCGAATTTTCCTGACATCTGGACGGACAACTGGTGAATTTTTGCGTTTATTTGTATATTTATTTTACCTACTTAACTTTTGTCATTTTTTAAATTTTTTTCCAAGGAAAGGTATTTTTCTTTTTCATATCGCTGTAATTCGAATTTAATAAAAAATAAAAATTCGCCAAATAGGGAAAAATAATTCTTGGCGTATTATTTAAATTCGAAAGCTGGTTTTAAAATTGGGCCCAACTGGGGTAAAACTGTATCAATTGGGGCGAAATAGGCTTTTTGTGATTCCTACCAAAGGATCGAAATTTCCCCAACGGTAATGATTTATCTTGAAGACGAATTCATTAGGGAAGGGAAAATGGTAACAGACTGAAGCTACTGTTTGTGATTAATGAATGCCCATCAAGAACAATTAGGTTTTCGTCGACACGGTTTCTCCATTCGACTCTCGAGACGCACAACGCGGGTCCTGACAAAGCGCGCATTATCATAAAACAAAATCAACAATGATGATCAGAGAAGAGCCATCATTGATGCCATCAGTCTGATTTGCATTTTCAAGGGAAGGTTTTCCAAAGTATACAAATTTACCCTGCGCATATACTCTTTGTATGTATATGTGTGTGAGTCTGAAAACATATAACGACAATCAAATATGTAAATGACGCAAAACCAACACGTGTGACAGGAACCGATACGAATAAACTCGTCGATATATTAGACACACGATATCGGGAAGCGTCAGCTTATCCTGGCGCCTCTCGTACAATATATATTCGTATGTCACATAAGTACGACTTCTTGTTGTTGCTGTACGTATGTGCAATCATTCAAAAGGACCTATTATTTTTTTTCATTTCTTTTTTTCAAATAGCGTGATAAATACTGAAACGTATTCTTTGTACAAGCTAACGGATTTTTTTCCCCAGTGAAAAGACAATTCAGTCTCGATTACCTCGAGGTTCAGTGAAGAGAACAAGACGGTAAATAAAATTGACTCGAGGAAACTCGTCTTCTGTTCATTGTGAGACTCACGCTTCCCGTTTTGCGACGAATTTCTTCGCCATCTATCGGATTACTGTGTTATACCGGCGCGAAATTTGAATTCAGTTTTCATGTTTCTTTCAATTTCGCGCCGATATTGTCAATATTAATATTATTAAATTGTAACATTAGCATTGTATTAAAAATATTAATATTGCATTTATATTTAATTCAGCTACTTAACGTTTATTTATTTTTTATTTCTTATTTTCTTTTCAGGGAAAGGTATGTTTCTTTTTCATATCGCTGTATTTTCAAGTTAGAAGTTCTAATATTTAAAAATCTATCACTAAATTAATCCCTAAAAAGTGTTTATCTTATTTTACTACGTTTATTATTTTTAATAATAAAAATATTAATTATTAATATTAATATTATTAATGACAAAAATAATAATATTGAAAAAATAAACAATTTTAGTTTGGATTTTTTTCTTTCTTGTTGCAAAAAAACTGCAAACTAATTAATATTGGGTGTAATATTACTTTGTCGTGCGTTAATTCTTTACTTCTGCCTCACAGAATTCGTCATGCGTTGAAACACAAAAAGGATTTTTTTACATAAATATATACCTTATATATGTATATATATATATATAAAAAAAAGGGTGGAGCGTATGTATATATTGACGGTCGCATCATTTTACGTGCGGCCCTATAGATTTTTATGGGTTTGTGCATGACTGGACAGTATTGAATTGAAATTATTATGCTGCGATCGAATCGCGTAAAAAGATTGATGCGCGCCAGAAGCGGTATATATAAAAGTCGCTCGACGATAGTTATCGATCCATTTTTCTCGACAATCTAACCGACGTGCATATATATATAGCACCTTTTCGTATATAAAAGCAGGCATACAATCGAAAAGTCATTCAAACGCAGATCTTTTAGTTCAATCGACGCAATCTTGATATTCCGGGTAGGTAATAATGTTTAAGTCACTTTCACACAAGTTTATATTATATGTATATATATATGTATTATATACAGATGATATTAATCGAACGTTAATAATTCACGTTATACGAGAGTTTAAAATTTATAGCCAAGAACATTAATTTTTCCAATATTAAATTTTTTATATACCTGAAAAAATAAGTGGAATTGTACTAGAAAATAGAATTTTTTTACACTCTTCGTTGAGAAAATAACAAAAGATAGCTTTTTGAAATATTAAACAACAATTGAAAATACTAATTGACAAAAATATTAATTAATATTCAAAAATACTGATTGACAAAAATATGAATTAATAATTGAAAATACAAATTGACGAAAATATAAATTAACATTTAAGAATTAAAAATACTGATTAATAAAAATATTAATTAATAATTAAAAATGCAAATTGACAAAAATATTAATTAATTATTGAAAATGTGAGTTAATATTTGTTAATATCTTTTTGGAGCAATTACGTAAGCGACACATTAACAATTATTATGAGGATTTGAGTTGACATAAATTTTTTCTCTCTATTTTTTTTTGGCGGAATTTACGCACGTTGAATTATAATCCTTCGGGGATTTTTTTTCACATGAACGAAGAGAATATATTTTTCTATTTAAATCTTCATATATACTTGTGAAAAGGTCACTGTTTGCACTGTTCATTATCCAAAGTGGCGGCTGACAAACGAGTTCCTTATATGATGTCTTTTCAGATTCATGCTTTTAATGTTATAAACACACTCGATCATTTGCTATTCTTTTAACACTTTTAACAAAAGAAAAAAAAAATTGAATACAAAACAAAATTTTCCTTTTTTTAAAATTATATTCTAATATAGAAGTTTTTGCAAAATTTTGTATTTTAACGTTTTCTTTTTTATTTTACTCAAACTTTTCTTCTTCTTTTCTCTTTTAAATTATATCCTAACTTTGTAAAATGGAATTTTTTTTTGCAAATTTATTTTTGATGCTCTCTAAATCAGAATTAGTAAAAATTGTTAATTGGTAGTAACCTTTTGCTTTTGAATTAGTTAAATAGTAATAAATATTAAAACAAAAAATTGTTACACCAATCTTTTGGTAAATTTTAACTAATTCATGATCAAAAAGTCAGTCACTAATTCAAATTAGTTTCAACTTTTACCAATTCAAATTCAGAGAGTGGAAAATATTCCAAAATTTATAGAAAAAGACTTTGAGTGACACAAATTTAAAATTGTTAATTAGGTAAATTTTTCAAATCGAATCAAACGAATTTATTTTCCAAGCGAGGAAACTAAATGTCAATATTCAATTTATTATTCGAAAGAGGTTTATTCTTGAGAATTATTTTGATTCGAGAAATTTGTCTATCGTTTCATGTTGTATTTAATAATTTGCAAGTCAAAAACGTGAATAACGAAATTCCTCTTTTTGTGGGATGTATTCAAATCTCAATTCTAATTTTTATTCTTTATTTTTTAAATATAAAATAAATATAAAATCGATTTCGAAATTAGAAAAAAAAATAAAAATAAGAATTATTAGAATTTGAGACAAGGCGTTGACAAAATGAAACATAACCAAACACGCGATATATGTGACGGAATTAAATATAAACTATTCGCCCGATGCCTCTCGATATAATATTAAGATACATGATTATCCTTTTAGCATACATAGTACCGGTCCTTTATTGACTATCATAAAAAAAAATATACGTACTAAGCAAAAGGTTGTAAACTTAACTTGTCAGCTAATCTTGTAAAAGTAAAGTATTCCTCGTTATCGCTCGCAAAAGTGTCTAGACTTGTTTTCCAAGACTTGATAAAACGAGCAGACTTTGCATGTAAATTAAGTAAAATGTAGTTTTTCCCCCTTCTAAAAAAAAAATTCCCCCCTCCCCCTTTTTCCTATAGTATTTTTCTCATTTACATTCTTATACAATATAATATAAATATCATATTCCACTTGACACTTATGTCTCTGAAATATAAAAGAAAGATAGAACAGGTATTAATATAATAATAATTGAAGAGACGAAAATGTTCTTTTACCTTATGTTTGGGAAAACGGGGATGAAAATAATTACACGTGACATTAGCAAGATACTTGGAAGCAAGGCAAAAAGGGAATATACATATGAGATAGCGCGAGATATAAACGATAATTATGAGCGTTTAAGAACTCGTTGTTCCGGGACCGGTTCGTATATTATATACAACATAGAGGAAGGGCCCAAGGTGGCGTGGGCTGAACGATCGTCCAACTTGATCTAATAACACGTTTTACTTGGTTCGATATAATGTAAACTCGCGTGTGTGCATCATAGTATAAACCATCACACGATTTTGCCAAGCAAAGACTTTGGCGGAAGAAAAATTAAGGGTATACAAAAGTTTTTCGAAAAAGGAAAGAAAGAAAGAAAAAAGGGAGGAATTTTTTTTTTTTTTTTGCATCGAGAAAGGGCGACGAGGACATATATTATCGAATCATTAGTTAATCAAAGTACCATAAAGAAGAAATTACACATCCCACTCGGCATGTGTGTATAATTATTATTCTCATTCTCCTCATCGTACTAAACAGTGTGTATTATATACGAAAATGAGCCTATCATTTACTTATTATTTGGCACATTATACACCTAAGTAACCATTATATAAAACGTATTATCATTTTTCATTATTATTTTTCTTTTTTTTCTTTTGGTATTTTTTACATATATATTTTTTACATCTTTTTCTATTATTATTTTTTTATTATTATGGTTAAAATTGTTAGTATTGTTTATCTTTTTATTATTCATTATTATTGAAAGAATAACAATAATAATAATTAAAAAAAAAATATAATAGAAATAATAATTATTATTACTATTATTATCTCTCTAAATTTGAATTAGTTGAAAATAACTAATTGTTAGTAAACTTTTGGCCGTCTTTTCGTATTAGTAATTAGTAAAAAAATTACTAATTATTAAAAAAATAATAATTTTGCCTTGTGTGAAAACGTATGTAAAAAAACGTCCAGAGAGCGAGGTGATCTTCCCCGAAGAGAGAGAGAGAGAGAGAGATAGAGAGAGGAGAGGTCATTTTTTTCACTTCATAATCTGGTGGGAAGATACCAACTACATCGTCTCGAGTATATTTCGACAAAGTGTGGATATGATGTGGGCATACATTACTTCATTCGGTTCCGTTTTTTTTCTGATTTATTTTTACATTTTGCGTTCATCGCTTTTTTTCAGAAAAAAAAATCTTTTCTTATTCGTCGCTCTACGGAACCGATCACACACACAAAAATACACACACACACACACACGAGAAGAATGTTTGCTTGAAAGATACCGCACATAGCGTTGAGTCTCAAAAATAAAAATCTCACTCTGATTTCAAAGCAAAAACCCGCAGCTTTCTTTTGCGATCACTAGACGTAACGAGAGAGCTCGTTCAATTCGGTGTCTAACGTGGCCTGCTTGATGTTGGAGAAAACAGGACATCTCTGTTTTCATGAAACCAAATTAAACCTCGCGGCAATGTATCTATAAATAGGCTACCATAAATTGCAACAACTTTGTGTACTGTGAGTACCATATACTCTAACTACCATATACTGTCAGTATCATAGACTGTAACTAGCATATACTTCAGTAACTACTATATACTGTCAGTATCATAGACTGTAACTAGCATATACTACTCTAACTACCATATACTGTCAGTATCATATACTGTAACTACCATACACTACAGTAAGTATCATATACACTACAGTAAGTACCATACACTTACAGTATAATAGACTGTAACTATCATATACTACTCAAACTACCATATACTGTCAGTATCATGGACTGAAACTACAATACACTACAGTAAGTACCATATACTGTCAGTATCATAGACTGTAACTAGCATATACTACTCTAACTACCATATACTGTCAGTATCATATACTGTAACTACCATACACTACAGTAAGTATCATATACACTACAGTAAGTACCATATACTTACAGTATAATAGACTGTAACTATCATATACTACTAAAACTACCATATACTGTCAGTATCATGGACTGAAACTACAATACACTACAGTAAGTACCATATACTGTCAGTATCATAGACTGTAACTAGCATATACTACTCTAACTACCATATACTGTCAGTATCATATACTGTAACTACCATATAGCCACTATCATATACTGTAACTACTATATAGTCAGTATCATATACTGTAACTTCTATTGTTAGTATCATACACTGTAAACTACTACTGCTAGTATCATATACTGTAGCTATAATACATAGTAACTACCATATTTCCCAAATGCCATCATAAATATTATATATTTCACTACACTTGCCCCGAAATTTTTACTGAAGAAATTGAAGAAATTTTTCAAAGTACTGATGATTCTTATGCCTACAGTAGTTGCTTTAACCAAAAGGCTTTAATTAAAAATAAATCCGTGAAATGCGTCTGGAATTGCGTTAAAAGTTTTAAACATATACATATATATGGAGAGAGTAGTTTTTTCTCTACAAGTTCCTTGAACAGAAAAGTTAGGGATTGAAAAGAATCTGTAAAAGCAGCTTTTAATGTACGACGAAGAAACAGGGTAAGTAAAAATTAATTGACGTTAATGCTCCCTTGCGCTTGGTTTTTAATGCCCAGGGACGGAAAAGGAGCAGACAATACTTTCTGTGGCATTAAAAGAAGTAAAAAAGAGGAGAGAAAGAAAGAGATTTTCCAAAAGGGGGCGTTATTTTTTTTTTCGAGACGGATGTACAGAAGTCTGCAGTCTCTTAAAAAACTAAACTCATAAAACTAGATGACTATCGGGTGATGTGTGGGGGCCATCCCCCTTGGGAGAGAGAGAGAGAGAGAGAGAAAGAGAGACAGACACCATTTTTAAGTGTCAAGAATTCTATGAATGACTCTCGACCGTTTTATTAATGTTTCTTGGCACTTCTATGAAAGCTTGTCCAAAAAGTTTTTTTTTTTTCTCCCCTTCTGACAAAATATTCACAAATACGACAAATTCTTTTCCATATTCCATAATATGTATCATCATTTTTAATTTTAATCGCAAAATATTTGTATTTTCGTTATTGTATATTTTTCAAAAACTATTTTCCTTAATAATACAAGGATATGATCGGAAAGAAAACTATATATACAACCGGAATTCATACACAGCACGCGATGAAGTTGTTTGAAAAAAAAATGGCGCAAAAAGAAGCATGGGATGAATAAAATAAAAATTATTGAGTGTTATGGAGAGGAACTCGTGAACGAAAGCAGAAAAAAAAATCATCGTGGAACAAAGGTTGCAACGAGAAAAGAACCACATGGCCGCCTTGCGTGTCCGCAAATCGTAGCAGACCGATAAATCTAGAACCTGCACCGGCGCCGTTTTAGTTAAACTTTGCCTGCTTCGTATAAGTCCGGGTGAAAACGGTGAAAGCTTCTTAAAAAAGAAAATACGCTAACGCAACGTAACACACACAAAGAAAAAAGAAAAGAAACGCAAAAAAAGAATAGAGTTCACAGGGAGAGACGAGAGAAATGGAAAAAATCCATTTAGCACTTATTTACAAATTTTTCTGCTTTTTATTTTGGTTCCTTATTCGAATGAACGAAATTTTCACGATTTTGATAAAAAAAATACTTCGCAAGAAATGAAGAAACTAATATTAATGGATATTAATGATACTAACAATGGTACTTACAGTATATGTTACTAACTGTTAGTTACTGACTGTTAGTTACTGATTAAGATCCTATTAATATATAGTATTTAGCTGCATATGATACTGAAAGTATATGCTAGTTTTAGTATATTATACTATCAGTATATATGCTAATGCCACTATATGGTAGTTTCAGTATATGATACTGACAGTATATGGTAGTTACAGCATATGATACTGGCAGTAAGTGGTAGTTTTAGCATATGATACCATCAGTATATGATACTGGCAGTATGTTGTAGTTTCAGCATATGATACCATCAGTATATGATACTGGCAGTATATGGTAGTTTCAGCATATGATACCATCACTATATGATACTGGCAGTATATGGTACTTTCAGCATATGATACATCAGTATATGATACTGGCAGTTTATGGTAGTTACAGTATATAATGATAATAATTAATTAATTATTAATATAATAATAATCTAAATAATTATTGTGTATTAATCTCCATATATTGTGATTATACAATTACCATATAAAAAATATAACCAAACTGTCGCAATAAATATCGAACACAATAAAAAATAATTAGTGCCCAAACCAGGAACTAGACAATAGGTTTTCTTTTCTCCTGGTTTTAAAAAATCATCTAAATTACGTTGCACATAACGAATAACGAGAGGCATAAAAATGATGACCATCTCGTTACCATTAGGATTTTACGTTTATCTGTTTGCTGTCAGTTCTCGCTTTTGTGGGTTGATGTAAGATACATTCCACGTTAGTTGTAAGCTTCTTATATCACTCGTCTGCGAAACGTATATTATCTATTGATTGCTATGGTAATGCGCTTTCTTTTCATATATATATATGTATGTCTGTCTGTCTGTCTGTGTGTATGTCCATACTTTCTTAAATTCCACACTCTGCACGTAGAAAGAAAGAGAGAAAAAAAGTCTGTCTAGTATAATACATTCTTGAATTTCTTTATAAATTTCTAAAGAACACACCTTAAATTTTGAGTTATTTCCATCGGTCATGTCAAGAAACATCCAATATAGAAAACCTTTTGAAATTATTATATTATCTATATGCTCATAACAAAAAAAAAAAGAAAAAAAGATTTATGAGATTCTAGCTTCTGGTTTGCACTTATGTCCAATAACCGCAACAAAGCCACTGAACATTGTTTGCAATGAGGTTTATTTCAAACATAAATAAACTTTACAATATGTTGTTTCGTGCATATTACAAATTCAGGTATCAATAGATTTTCAATTGTGTTTTCGAGAACGCAAATTGTTTGAATAACAATGTATAATACGTAAACTTTAGGTAAAAGTAAGTAATAAATTGTTGATGGTGGTATTATTCAGCGATTTATTGAAACAAGTGGAAGGGGAAAATTTAACATTTGTTCGTGCAAGAGAGAAGGTAATTAGTATATATTAAAACTTTATTTCTGAAATTGGATTCGTAATATAAAGAATATTGACACTCTGAAAGTATTAGTGACAATTGTAACAAATTTAGAATTGTAACTTTGTCATTTGTAACTACCAAACTAACTACCAGCAATTATTGTTACAATCATTGTTACAATTATTGTTACAATTATTGTTACTATTAAGTATTAACTGTAACTACCACTACTTACAACTACCACTTAGTATATTGTAATTTCAGTATATGATCCTACTAGTATGATACTGACAGTATATGGTAGTTTCAGTATATGATACTAACAGTATATGTAGTTACAGTATATGATACTACCAGTATATGTAGCTACAGTATATGATACTGACAGTATATGGTAGTTTCATTATATGATACTGACAGTACATAATGGTAGTTACAGTATATGATACTGACAGTATATGGTAGTTTCAGTATATGATACTGACAGTACATTATTGTAGTTTCAGTATATGATACTACCAGTATATGTAGTTACAGTATATGATACTACCAGTATATGTAGCTACAGTATATGATACTGACAGTATATGGTAGTTTCATTATATGATACTGACATTACATTATGGTAGTTATAGTATATTATACTGACAGTATAATATAGTTTCAGTATATGATACTGACAGTACATTATGGTAGTTTCAGTATATGATACTGACAGTATATGTAGTTTCAGTATAGTATATTTTCAGTATTTCAAAAACAATCAATGATAATTACAATAATTGTTTGTGACAATTAATGATAATTATGATAAAATTTTCTGACAATTCATTATCGTCATAATTTATGTTTCTTTCAATCATTGTGATACAAATGATGTTTAAAAAAGCGCAAAAGTGCGAAAAAATTTGCCATTGATAATAATCGCTCATCAATAGAAAATGTAAGCATCGAAAATTGTGTAGAGACTTATTATGACTTTTTATATATACACATTGCAGAGAAATACTCTGGGTCGTGCTTAAGTAAGTGTGAATGGATTTATTACAGTTACAATAACATCGTTTATTCACAGCTCAACTCGATAACCTCCACGGCTGTGATCGATCTACTTTATGGCACTAACCTACATTCTTATTTTTTCTCTTCCTTTTTTTCCCCAAGAAATTCCATTTGCATAAGTCGATTAAAAAAAAAAAAAACGGAAAAAAAGAAAATGAGAAATTCAAGTTGGATTTCAAATCCTCAAGGGATTCTTCATAATCAAAATGGGAATTATAAACTGTATCTTTGAAAATCAATTGCACATTTCATATTATTTTCATCTTCATTTCAATATTGCTATTATTTAATTTCCGGATTTTTTAATATTCAAGATTTCAATATTTATTAATTTAAATTGAGATTTACCAGAATTAAAGAAGATTCTATTATTCCATTTAATGAAATTGCTCTCTAAATTAAATATATTCTAGTAATTTATAAAATTTGAACACTTTTCGGAAATAATATATTATATTCCAAGGTAGAATTTTTTAATTTTAAATTATCCGAAATAATATTTTAATTTAATAAAAACGTTTTGGACATGAATTATTCCATTTCTTTCCCCTCCAAAAAAACTCTCTTCTTTTTTATTCATCTGAAATCGTTTAGAGGGAATTTTTTTTATTCATCAGAAAAAATTTTCACCTCCCTTTGAAACTTTATTTGAGCCAAAAAACCTTTTTTAAAATTCCTCGCCTATGAAAAAAAAAAAATATATATATATATATGTCTCTTTATTCTATTTATTAACAATTCTTTTGTTCCTTTACGGAAAAAATTGTTAAATATCCGCGAGTTAAAAAATTTGATTTTAAAATAAAAAATTTCTTTCCCTGGATAGTAAAAAAAAAGAAGAAAAAAAATGAAAGATAATTTGAATAACTATTTTTGAGATTGAAACGAATTAAAAAAATTTTTTTTCCTTTCGGGAAAAAAGAAGAGAGAGAGAGAGAGGGAGATTTTCGCATGAATGGCAAGTAATCGATAGGATTTTTCATTGAAATGGTAATTCGCGAAGAGGAGTGATTTTGTGTGTGTGTGTGTGTGAATAGATAAGCGTCGATAGAAGGTAAAAATCTCTATTATAAACGCAATACAATCGGATTGAGTGGATGGGAAACTGGGCAATTTGAATGTTAAACGAATAACATATTAGGACATGTAACAAACATTATTGCATTTATGTTAATCCAAAACGAGTATACATATATATAATGTTTATAAGGGGTTTTGGGAGTGTTCAGGACCCAAAAACCACGAGCACACGCAAGGCTTCGTGAATTCAAATGCGACAGTTAAATCGAACCTCAGCTCGTTAATTTTACCTTCGGGCTCGGAAACAACGAAAAGGGGTGAACGAGTCAAAGTAGAAGAGAGAAATGTAGGGTTGATGAAACAAATGACACGACGTCGAACGAATGTCACGCCATTCGAATTCTCCCACATTACATATACAAATCGAGAATCCCAAACAACTTTTCAACTTAATTCTCAAAACGTACTTTCTCCATTATTCATTAGTTTATTTTTTTTTTTAATTTATTTCACAATCACAAGATAAAAATCTTCTCTTAAAATGATTTCCGTACCAAACCGCTTTAATTCATATGAATTTAAACGTAAATTCAAGGAAAATAAAAAGAATTTTTAGGTTATGAGTCGGACTTGACACTCGAACGAGTGCCAACCTTGTAACACAAAACTGTAACTAATGGCGCCAAATTTAAAATTTTTTCTGAAATAAAGTGATTATTTCATGAAAAGAAAAAATAAGGTTCTAAAATTTATTCATTTCTTGAAGATTAAATTTTATAATAATAATATTGCGTAATATATTAAAAAAAAATTTATCTTTGAAATGTTTAGATTTTGTTGTTTCAAATAAATTTTTTCTGCTTGTACGACAGTGGAAAATTAAGAATATATATTTTGACTTAATAAATTTTAAAAAGTGATTGACGCTGATAAAAGTGAAGTCGAAATAATTATATGAAAAATAATGTGCATTCGTGATTTTAAACAAACAAGGTGATAAAAATTTATATAGTCAAATAACGAGGAATTAATTAATGAAGCATGAATTTTGTATATATATATATATATATCCAACATGGAAATCGATAGCTTAACGAGAAATGAGGAGAGAGGGTTGTGGCCCCCCCGCTATAAAATATATATATTCGTTACCAACAACTCCGGCTTGTATTAAAGTTCCCTTTCCGATAGCGTCCGGTTGTTTAATTCAACGTTCCGCGCAACGAGCTCACAGTGGTTCGCTATTTGATTGGATAATGTCGAGCGAATTAAACCAATCGTGGGATTAATTGTCTCTGTCTCCCGGTTCGATCGGTTCGACAGTCACACACTCTGTGTCGATCTCTTCTCTTTTTTTTCATCCCGAATGGGTGCCATTGTCCGACGAATTGTATGTACATGTTAATTGGAAGAAACTAGAGTACGTCCTATTCGTTCGATTTCACAATTCCAATCTTTGTTTCATATATATTGGAGGGAAAGAAAAAAAAAATGTTTACGTAAATTTGAATATCAGAAGAAAATTTCTTCTGGCAGAAATAATCTCAATTTTTCCTGATTTAATAATTTGACAATGATTCAAACAATCCTAACTTGGTTCTTTTTTTTATATAGAAAATAACTGCGTCAAATTGAAGGTTATGTTCGTATATTTTCCCATCCGGTGCGTTTTTATACAACATTAAGAAAATATTCTAGTAAATTAGGATTAGAAAATAATTACATTCGTCAATATTGTTTCTTAAAAATTCTATATGTATTGGAAATTTAATATTTATTTCTTTTCATGAAATAATTACAAATTTTTTTAAATTTCGCGCCATTAGTTTTGTGTTATAAGGTTGGCACTCGTTCTTGTATCAAGTGTGAATTCTAACCTAAAAATTCTATTTCTTTTCTTCAATTATGTATTTACAGTTTAATAAAAAATTATTACATTATTATTATTATCATTATTTTATTGTACACTGCATATTATGTACCTCTAATGAAAGTTGAAAGCACAAAATTTTGATCGTATATATAATGCAAATGGACTTTTTATCAATTGGCAAATAACACCCTCCATATACGAGAAAGTGAAGTAAATCGATTGAAAATTGCATTTCTAGTTACATTCAGCCTCTGAGCTTCACGTCTTGTTTCGCCACAAAGCTCCATCGATGCGCATTTGTGGTGAATGCGGTGAAATCGACGTTAGCCAACTATCGATTCGTCTTCAGCCAGACAGTTTGAAAATCCCATCTCGCAAATTACCGGTTTTTCAAAAAAAAAAAAAGAAGAAAAAAAAATTTTTTTTTTAATAAAAAAGAAAATTATAATGGATATAAGCGGAAATAAAACCAGGTTTCCTCCACTGATTTCCGAGCGTATAAAAGCTTCCGCACGCATAAAAACATAGATACATGAACTCCATACATTTTTTTTTTGTTTTGCTTCCCTTTTTTTCCCTGTTCTTTTTTTTCCTTATCAGTATATAACATGGATATATCGACATTTAAAGTTGGCTTATTTTTCATGCCACATAAAAACATTGAATTAATCGTGGAAATTTGTCCAATGTTTCTTTTATTGGATTTCAATATTTCTTTTTGTTCTCTGTATTTTTTTTAATGTTATTTATTATCTTTGTCAATAATTTCATGGATAAATTGGTTGATAACAATGTATTAACTGTAACTACCATTGATAGTAACTACAATTATTTGTAACTACCAATAATAACTATTATCAACTGTAACTACCATCCATTTGTAACTATCCTTGAATTGTAACAACCATAGTTTGTAACAATCATAATTATAAATTCCATGAATTGTAACAACCATATTTTGAAACAGTATTAATTGAAACAACCATAGTTTGTAACAGTCTTAATTGTAACAACCATCGTTTGTAACAGTCATAATTGAAACAACCATATATTGTAACAACCATAATTTGTAACAGTCATAATTGAAACAACCATAATTTGTAACAGTTTTAATTGTATCAACCATTGTTTGTAACAGTCTTAATTGAAACAACCATAGATTGTAACAGTCTTAATTGTAACAACCATCGTTTGTAACAGTCATAATTGAAACGACCATAGTTTGTAACAGTCTTAATTGTAACAACCATAGTTTGTAACAGTTTTAATTGTAACAGTCATAATTGAAACAACCATAGATTGTTACAGTATTAATTGTAACAACCATCGTTTGTAACAGTCATAATTGAAACGACCATAGTTTATAACAGTCTTAATTGAAACAGCCATAGATTGTAACAGTCTTACACAATTTAAAAAACTTTCCACTTAAATTTCACATATATAAATTACCAATTTCAGTGAGAGATTTGTATACAGTTAATAAGCATTCTATATGATAAATATTTGCATAAATACATTTTTCCTATTATTTATGTGACGAAAATTATTACCCTCTCTGTAAAATTTCGTACAGTTGCGTCTGACTAATATCGACCATTTCCACTTGGAATTGCGAAATAAGTCGAGTTTTACGGGTTTCTAATAAAAGTCATATTATATTTCAACACACATACACATGGACAATATTTACGATTGAAAAAAGCAAAACATTTTTCAATCCTTTAGAGTATTTTACCTCTCTCTCTCTCTATATATATAGTCTAGGTAGTTGTATAAGTATAGAATTGGTGGCAATTATTGAAGATCTAAAATTCAAATTGTCAAGATATTGATTTCTAAAATATACCATTGAGAATGTTTTGCAAAAAAAAAATTTTTATTTCCCCTGCTCGCGTTATGTATATACAAAAGCGGTTTTTGAGTCGTAAATAGAAAACGTTGCCGCTAAGGGGATAGAATAAATTCTCAATTTTCCTGGGTAAAATGGCCGGTTGTCCGGCATTCCTTTTCCCGTACTTCACGAGAGTGTTTGTGTGTGTGTGTATGTGTGCATATATACAGTAATATATATGAATGTTCTGCATAATACAATATACTGACCCTCGACATTATACGTCGACACCTAGTATTGTAAATGTCTATGAAACCTGGGAAATGTAACATTAACAATGGTACAAAACATATTCAAAAATTTAACAACGTGCGATGTTTCTCTCGTTTTTGGTATATATGTTATTTCATATTCAAGGATGAGAGTCATTATAAAAATCGAGTGTTAAAAAAATGTGAACGAATTTTTCTTGTCACTATTAACATTTACAGATATAAATGCAAATTCCACCGAAAAAAAATTTTTTCTTCGTTTGGAGAAGAATCATTATGGAATTTTTTCTTGCTCCCTAAATTTGAATCTGGAGCAAAAATTCAACCATAATGTGTTGCTAAAAATTAGTTATTTCTAACCAATTCAAATTTAGAGGCAGAGGACAAAAACGGAAATAAGATTAAATATATTTTTTTTTCTTTGTCCCAGAGAGAGAGAAAAGAGAAAATGCTACATAATGCGATGTTAATGAATTAAGAGATTAAGACACATTTGAAAGTAAATTCACGCTGTGGGTGATTGGAGGAGATACATCTGCACGCTATTTGCTGCTCCATATATCGGTTAGAAGACAACGATGTTTCGCCTAACAGAACCACGCCTACCAACACTGTCCTAATCGAGTGATCGAGTACCCTTGCGGTGGTGGCACCCCTGCTTGTCAGGGGTTGTCCATTATACACGTATTCCTCGCACCACAATATTCCTCCCTCTCTCACTCACTCTCTCTCTCTCTCTCTCTCTGGCATAAGCAGAAGAGACGACCACGACCATGTCATTGTCCAATGTCCATCCTGTTTTTGTTCTTATACCACCTAAAAACCCCTCCGCGTGTATGTCAACCCATAAAATTCAAAGTAATACCATGTGTCCTTTGCATTGTTTCCCATTTTCAAAATATAAATCACTACTGCTGTGAAAAAAAATGTCTCGGCGCACTTTATGGATACATTGGGTATATAGACAATTTTTAGTCTATATAATCTGAATATTATAGAAAACAATAAGAATATTATAGAAAACAATAAGAATATTATAGAAAACAATAAGAATGTTATAGAAAATAATAAGAATATTATAGAAAACAATAAGAATATTATAGAAAACAATAAGAATATTATAGAAAAAGACGTATAATTTTATTCTTAAATTTTATTTAAGAATGTTATAGAAAATAATAAGAATATTATAGAAAACAATAAGAATATTATAGAAAACAATAAGAATATTATAGAAAACAATAAGAATATTATAGAAAACAATAAGAATATTATAGAAAATAATCAGAATATTATAGAAAACAATAAGAATATTATAGAAACTAATAAGAATATTCAATAATAATAAGATAATATGTATAAAAAGACGGGAAAAAGCAGATTTTGAACTCAATTTCTTAAATTTAGAATTTATATCAAAAAATCTCAATTGTATTCGAATAAAATCTAATTATACGTCTTTTTCTAAATTGTAACTAATCGGCCTGCCTTAAAGACAATTAAAACGATATCTCTCCATTGAGAATTAGTTGCTTCAGTTCATTGGCAAATTCGCCTTAATAAGATCAATTAACTTTTCTCGCGCAATGCTTCACTTCTTTTGACCCAAGGAAGCCTTAACTATACCCACGGATCGTATTTCTTTGTATATATAATCACAATCCCTGGAAGTTAATAAGTATCAATGAGTTAGAAAATCATCTGGCGACGACCCGTATCAATCATTTCTTTTCTTTCCCTCCCCCTCCCCCTTCTTCTCCCTCATTCAGTTCTGAGTTTTTATTGTCCCGGTTATTTTTATTTTTTATTTTTTTGTTAGTTCATTCCTCTAAATCGAATGAATGGAACTTTTAAAAGTTTCAACGGATGAAACCTAAGTGTATGATGAGTTTTCCAAGTATAAAGCGTGCGTTCAAGTTACAAAAGAAAACTTGCCTTATTACCACTATAAAGGACTAGAGAGAGAGAGAGAGAAAGAGAGAGTCTTCCGTCAACTGTCGTTATAACTCTCTAAAGAAGAGCAGTTAAAAAATTTTTTTTATGAAAATCAAGCTTTATATATACTTCCTTCTTCACAACTATTAATCCCCCCTCCCCCTTTTCCCCCTTTTATTGAAATTAAATTCTTCATATTATTTTTTCATATTTTTTCATATTTTTTCATATTTTTTCTATATATTGTCGCAATTATTTTTTCCACGACATTTTATAAATGTTAAAAATGGTTAATTGTTAAAAAAAATTCTTACCATTCAGAATGGAGAGAAAATTCTCAAGACATAAGTTTGTATACGCAATCTCGACACTTACCTGAAACAGAGAAAGAAAAATTTATTAAAAAAAAGAAAAATGTACCATAAAGTAAAATTGTTTGAAAAAAAAACAAGCGCAAGTGAAATAAAAAATTGTGAAAAAATATAAACTGTAAAATAAAAATAATAAAATTTAGAAAAGAATGTAAAATAAAAAATAGTAAAAAGAAGAGTTAAAAAAATAGTAAAACAAAGAGACTGGAAATAAAAATTCGAAAATAAAAAATAGTAAACAGAACAGTATTAAAAGAAAATAGTAAAACAAAGAGACTAAAATAAAAAAGAAAATTGTAGAATAAAAATATTGTAAAAAGGTAAAAAGTAACAAAAAAAAGGGGGAATAAAACCAAAAAAAAGAGCTTATGAGGAGTGTAATAAAGAAGAGGAGGGAAAAAAAACAATAGAGAAATAATTTTCCGAAAGAAAATACGTAATGAAGACTTTTTTTCTCCCCCTCCCCCTTTGAATTTTTTCCGGTTATAGTGTGTGTGTGTGTGAAAATAGTTTAGTGAAGTTATTAATCTTGTACAGCGGGGCCGAAAACCCACGTCATCTTTAACTTCTCGTTTCGTCGACCTTTTACTATGTATTTGTGTGTGTATATATATGAACAATGGTTTTTGTTTATTATTGCACGGTGTGCGCGGCTTGGTTGGCGGCGGCTCGAATCACGAATGGAAGAAGCTGCTTCGCCTTGCACTCGCTTCTCTCTTCGTATATAACGAATACGATCCGCCCTTGTCCGCTGTTATACGTCGAGAAAGAGAGAGAGAGAGACGCTTTCAGTTCTTCTTTCCAAGTTGTCTCCTCTTTCTTCTTCAAAACCAAACGAGAAGGACGGGTAATTAATGCAATTCTAAAATATGCTAATTCACTCCTTCGCCACATTTACTGTCTAGAGATACTCTCTTTCCTCTCTCTCTCTCTCTCTCTCTGTATACGGCATGCATTTACATATTTCGCTCTCTCGCACCTAAAGTACAATCTCACAGAGTACTAGCGCCACAATGAGAACGACGACCGGAAAGAGCAACTTGCTCAAGATTAAACGATCCAATGAATGCACATCCTTTAACAAATAATCGCAATGTTGATGAAAAATTTATAAACTTTATTTTTCCGATAGTTTTATTTATACTTTCTGTTTAGAAATTTCTCCCCGATTTCAGTTGGTAGTTTTTCAAAAATTCTCGTAGTTTCAGTTGGTTGTAATTTAAATCACTTTTAGTAGTTTCAATTGGAAGATTTTTCAATATCTCGTAGTTACAGTTGGTTGTAATTTCAATCACTTTTGGTAGTTTCAATTGGTAGTTAGTATTTTTATTAATTAGTTGTAGTTTTATTTGGTAGTATATAAAATAATTTTTGATAGTTTCAATTGGAAAATATTTTTTCAGTTGGTTGCAGTAGTTTCAGTTGGTTGCATTTTGCATTGGAAGATTTTTCAATATCTCGTAGTTTCAGTTGGAAGTTTCATATGGTTGCTTCAGTTGGTAGTTTCAGTTCTTTGCATTTTCAATTAATCATACAGCTTCAGTAACTAATTTAAGTAATTTTAAATGGCTGGTAGTTTCAATTGGTAATTTTATCGAAAATATCTTGTAGTTTCAATTGGAAGATTTTTTAACTTATATTGTAGTTTCAGTTGGCAGTTTCAGTTGTATGTACTTGCAATTAATTAACGGTAATAAGTAATTTAAGTAATTTTCAATAACAATTGGTAATTTTGAGAAAAATATCTGGTTGTTTTAGATGTATTTAATACAATTTTTGGTATTTTGATTGGAACATTTTTAATACATGCAGTAGTTTTAGTTGGTTGTTTCAGTTGGTTGTTTCAGTGGGTTGCGACAGTTGTTTGCATATCCAGTTAATCATCTCTAATATGTAATTCAAGTTTTAATTTCAAGTAATTTTGAATATTAGATAACGAATTTTGGCTTCTCTTTATTTTTTGTAGTTTTAATTACTTTCAAGCACAATTGGTAGTTTTAAGTATAGCTAATAATAGCAAGTATCACACTGCTTTCAATGTACTCAGTGTTTTCTTCTCTTTTTTTTCTTCCCCGATAAAATAGAGTAAATTAATAATTTTTATAATCCCCACTATTATGGAGCGTCCCTCGTATCTTTATTATCCGATATATCGAGACTGGAAATAAGCAAAGAAAGTCGATGTCATCGCAGGAAAGAGCGAAGCAATTACTACGTGCAAAGTGTCTTATAAGCGGACATGCAGAACGAAGTGGATATTGGAAATTGAGGCGAAAGGATGAAAACTAATTCGTGATACGAATACTTAAATATTGATACGGCCTCAGGGAGATGTTAATCGACTATATATTTTCTCTCGTTTTATCGCGAGAATTGTTCACATTAATATGTACATTTCTTTTTAAAAATAATCCTTTAATAATAAATCCTTTAATACCTAAGTAAATTAATTTTTTTTTTTGTAAATTAATGTTAATTTTTTTTTTTTCTATACAGTAAGGAATATTTAAAAATTTTGTTTTCTAATTAGTCTATGTTATATAGTTAACGGATGAACCGATAATCAAAGGCTTATCAATAACGAGTTTAATTCGATTAACCATCAGTCTACGTAAAGGAGATTAAGTATATACTTAAACTTCCTGGCCAACTCTCTGTGTATACTGAGATTATGCGGTCATCGTGGCACGACAACTATATATCCTTTATTTACCTTTAAAACCCCGCTATCTATTAAATTATTTAAGTAAAAGAGATTATCCTGCTTATGTCGATATGTTTATCCCAGGGATTTTCGCTATTTACGGAATAGTTTTTAAGACATGTCTCGTATAAATTTTCATCATGTGTAATTAAAAAGAAGACCCTCGCGTTACGTATATATACTAATAAAAAAAATAAGGTACACAAAACACCCAAGAGTGACAAATTATTTTGAAAAATGACACTAATCATTATAAAACTGTTTACAAAACTTCTTTGTATTTTTGCTTTTAGAAAAAGGGGGAAAAAAAGGCTGTTCTTGTTTAATATTAATAGGAATGTCTTTCGTTTTATGCTGTAATAAGATTCTGTATACATTTATAGTCGAAGAAGCAATGTAAGCGCTTATTTATAATGCAAGAACCTTTTTAGCAAGAGAGTCAAAACGTAAAACGCATTTTTCTCAATTTTTTTTTCCTCTCATCCTTTTAACTTGTAAATTATAACACGATAATGTATAGATTTTGTAAATTTAAAAAATTCAAAAATGTCAACTATACCAAGGCAGAAACATAACAGTTTGGTTGAAAGTTATGAGATAGTAAAACGCTAATAGTAACTTGTGTACACAGAAGGTAAAGAAAAGTGTAGCAAATTTACAGCTACTACCTTTTCTCAGTAGCTATATAGGTGAAAATTTACTGCTAATGCATATTCAGTAAAGGAATTTATTTTAAAAAAAAAGAAGAAGAAGAAGAAGAAAAAAGGTTCTTGTATTGTTTCAAAAAAGGTATTTATCTCCGACATAATCCAAATTTAAAGGGAAACCCATAATTTCGATAATAATTTTTTTTTTCCCTTTCTGAATCATTCTTTTACAGGAATTTTTTTTTTCCCTTGTAATTGAGTTGTTGATTAGAATCACGCGATGTATATCTGTGGAAATATAATAGAAATTCATCTGGAACGTTTCTATTTCTAGTCAGGCTCTGCTCGATTTTAGGACCCACGCACGTCAAAGTGGTAGACCTCCCTTTCTCATCGATTGCATACTCCCTCGTGATGTTCTTCAAACACGCAAACTCTCTCTCTCTCTCTCTCTCTCCTCTCCTTTATTCCCTCAAGTAGACGTTGTAGAGGGCCCGGGTCAAAATTCATTGCTCGATCAATGCGATCACTCCAAGACGCTTTCAAGAATGGTTTTGCAGCAAGTGGCAACCCTTCCACGATTGCCACTTTTGCTCCCTTGTTAAATTACAACCATAATTTCCCTATTCGCGAGGTCGAAAACATAATTTATACATTCAAGGGATGTGAAACTCGTCCTTTTTGCTTCTATAAATCACGACACAAAAATCAATGTTGATATAAATTGCGTGAAAATTAGGGAATTTGCAATTTCAAATTTGCAAACAGCTACGAAGAATTTTACCTGAGAGACGAATTGAAATTTTCACCAATTGAAACATTCATCAATTGAAATATTCAAAAATTGAAATATTTACTAATTGAAATATTTAATAATTGAAATTATAAAAAAAAAACCAAATGTAATTAGCGATTACTTTGACTGCTGATTGTTGCGATTTAGTAAAATTCGAACCAATTGAAACTACTACCAATTTCAGCTGCTACCAACTGAAACTACCAGAAATTATTGAAAATAGTACCAAGTGAAACCAAAAGAAACAACTGAAAACACTACCAATTGAAACAACTAGATATTAAGAAAACTACCAACTGAAACTACTGGAAAGTATTGAATATCTTATCAATTGAAACTAATAGATATTAATAAAACAACCAATTGAAACTACCAGAAATTATTGAATACGTTACCAAGTGAAACTACTAGGTATTAAAAAACTACGAACTGAATCTATTAGATATTATTAAAAAACTATTAACCCAAACTACCAAATGTTATAGAAAAAAATACCAACTTCATTGAATTAATTTAAATACTACTAACTGAAAATCACAACAAATTATTTAAAGCACTATAAACTAAAACTACTAGAAAGTATTGAATATTCTACGAACTGAAACTACCCAAAATTGTTGAAAATACAACCAACTGAAATCACCAAATATTAGTGAAAAACTACCAATTGAAACTACGAGAAATAAATTCAAATACTACCGACTGAAACTATAGTAAGTTGTTGAAACTGCTAGGGATTGAAAAGTAGGTTTGAAATTTTTTCAATCAACACATTAAGAGAACATAGCACGTGTTATTGTTCATTAGCGATCGAAGGAAAAAAAATAACCGGAAAACATTTTTTTTTTCCTCTATTTCTTAATGAAACGTGTGATGTAGCATTTGTCAAAATCTCCCAATGACCTGTTCATTTTTGAGAGGGGGCGAAACATAACAGTCTGTTGTTTCCTAAATTTAGCAATTTACTGGACATTAAATTAAAGTTTACCTATTGGTAGATGGTCAGTCTCATAAATCAGAAAGTAAACACCGGCGCAGGGCAATTCCGTTAACCCCTCGTAAGGGTGACCTATACGTAGATTGTTCCATGTATCCAATGTTCCCATTGCCGAGGGGTAGGATCCCCTATGGCCTATCAGCAATACAGGCATCTTAATTAACAGCCGCGTCAACTATATACGTGTATATATATATATAGATATATATATATACACATACCAACAACAATTTTTAATTGTTGAAAAAAAAAAACTAAATGAACATCCTCACCACGAGTGTTGACGTTATAACATAGTCGCGGAATGGTATTTCGCGATCGTTTGAAACGAGACAATTTTTTTTTTGCTGTTTGTTTGTTAAATATTCCACAGTTTCGATTTACGGGTTTTGACGGACAACGAACCGCTCGTTCCGTAAGAATGAGCCAATAAACTCCACGTTGCTGTTTTTTATGACCTATAATAAAATTCTCGTCGCCGACGCCGCCTTTAATAATCATCTCCTGTCAAAAATTGTTTTCCCCTTGGTCAAAAAAATTGATTAGAATTTTTTTTTTCTAAATTCGTATTTTAGAAAAAGGAAAATTCATATTTTCGACTCTAATTTCCAATTCGAAGTTGTTTAGTTAATTTCCTACGAAAATCTATATTTGTTGTTGGTTACAATTGGTGCAGTAGTTCTAGTTCCAGTTGGGAGTAGTAGTTTTCACATTTTAGTATTTTCACGTTTTGGTATTTTCTATTTCAAGTAGTTTTTAGTTGGTAGTTTTTTACTACTTTTAGTTGATGATAGTTTCTATTAAAATAGTTTCAGTTGGTAGTATTTTTAATAGTTTTTTCTGGTTTCAGTTGGTAGTATTTTCAATAGTTTTTTCTGGTCTCAGTTGGTAGTATTTTCAATAATTTATCGTAGTTTGAGTTTGTTGTATTTTTAATAATTTTATTATGGTTACAGTTAGTAGTATTTTAATTAAGTCCCTACAATTTCAATCTTGGTAGTTTTTTCTATAACATTTCGTAGTTATAGTTGGTAGTTTATTAAAATAATATCTAGTAGTTTCAATTGGTAGTGTATTCAATTGTTTCTGGTAGTTTGAGTTTGTTTTATTTTATAATAATTTATTGTAGTTTCAGTTGGTTGTATTTGAATCAATTTCCCATAGTTTTAGTTTGTTGTTTTTTCATTAAAATCTGGTAGTTAGAGTTGGTAGTATTTTCAAGAATTTCTAGTAGTTTGGTAGCATATTCAATACTTTCTTGTAGTTTCAGTTGGTAGTATTTTAAATAATTTCTAATAGTTTCAGTTGGTTGGATATTCAATACTTTCCTGTAGTTTCAGATGGTAGTATTTAAATTAATTTCTCGTTTCAGTTGGTAGTATTTTAAATAATTTCTAGTAGTTTCAGTTGGTTGGATATTCAATACTTTCCTGTAGTTTCAGTTGGTAGTATTTAAATTAATTTCTCGTTTCAGTTGGTAGTTTTTTCATTTAAATCTGGTAGTTTCAGTTGGTAGCATATTGAATACTTTTCTGTAGTTTTATTTGGTTGATTTTATATTACCAGAGGCGACTAAAATTTTGGAAAAATTCAATTTTGATCAAAAATTCACTCACCGTTTCAGTTGGTAGTTTTTTCAATGGAAATCTGATAGTTAGAATTGGTAGTTTTTTCACTAATATTTGGTGATTTCAGTTGGTCAGTATTTTTAATAGTTTCTTCTGGTTTCAGTTGGTAGTATTTTCAAATAATTTATCGTAGTTTCAGTTGGATATAGTCAATAATTTCTGTTAGTTTTAGTTTGTGGTAAAATTTCAATTGGTCTTATATCAAACGTACTTTGAGTGCGATAACAGGGACAGGGTTAATTTTATATTACCAGAGGCGACTAATAGTAACTTATGGGACACTTCCGGTTACGGAGTTTGAGTTTGTATCCGATTTTATATATATATAGCGCCGCAAGTGTCCCGGCGCAAGTAACTCTTTCCTCGTGAAATAAATCTTGGCCGCTTTTCCCTTATCGCGGAGACCTTCGCTTCGTCTGCTCATGGGTAAACGATAGGACACTTGGATTTCGGATATATAAGAGAGTATGTACGTATATATGTAGACTGGCGCTCATAGCTATATGTGCGTCCACTTTCTTTGCGCTATCTTCACAATTGCCACCTCGTTGAGCACGGACATTTTCAAGGATCGATGCTCAAATTGCCTTAAACCGACCCGATTTAACCTATAATCGTTCTTTGAAAAAGAGAGAGAGAGAGAGGGAAAAATCTACATTTCTTCCCTTAGACTCTACCTCATTTTATATCCATTTCTTTTCTCTCCTCTCCAAGTGCTACATTTTAGACGAGAAAATAATCTTTTTTTCTTCCACTTCTTCTTCTTCTAAAGATTAACATTCTTTTTTCGGGGAAATAGCGCTTCAATAGACATTTACCACCCGTTTTTTTTTTCAAGACATGTTGAAATTGCCTTTTTTCGATACTTTTACAAATTTTTTTTTGAATTACTCACAGTTTTTTTTGAACTTTTATAATATTCTATGGAAAAAAAAATAGAATAGAATATTTAATTTTCTTTATTTTCTAAGGGATAATTATATTATTTTGAAAAGAAAAATATTGATATTTGGGAGAAGTATGTGATGATGTCTGAAATCAGTGGATGAATTGCAGGGCGAGCGTCTGGTTAATTGGTGCGGTTTGATCTTGTCCGAAAAGAGTCGAATGTGCGGAATGTATAGATTATTTCCCGAAAGTAACATGGTTCAGCCATTAGCGGCTACATTTCTGCATCATAGTCTCTTGGGAATTGGGATCTCGAGGGTATCGTTTTAGCACGGGGCTGGGTCTGTACGGTATGTATATACGTATATATACGTAAATGTACGTATACGTATTTATAGCTACGTATGTAGAGAGTAAGAGAGACAGAGAGAGAGAGAGAGAGAGAGAGAAAGTCAGTAATAGCTGTATATAATGGCGTATACGTCACTATGCCACCCTGCTGTTAGGTCTCTCCTTGGTTCGATAATTTTTACAAAATGACTGTTTCCTTGCACTAATGGTACACCCGACCGCGTGGAATTACAGCTGCCATGGGGGTGCGGCCCTCTATATGCGCTTCTTCCTACAAGGTCCAACCCGATGACGATTTAACAAGTGAAATATCGGTTCACAGGTCCTAATTGGCACGTGCCAGCGGTGGGACAAACTTTACTGCCGCATTGACCACCGGTTAATCCAAAACATTTTTTTTTCTTCCCCAAGCAAAACACATTTCAAAAAGACACTATAGTAAAAAAAAGGGTAATCTTTTCTTCTTGAATGTCTTTAAAAATTTTATATTGTTTCCTTTGTTAATGCAAAGAGAGAGAGAGAGAGAGAGAGAGAGAGAGAGAGAGATTCTAAATGTTTTGACAGAGAATTTTTGAACCGCAGATGAATCTCAATAGCCTTCAAGAAAACGCTTGCAGGTTTTTGCATGCCATGACTTTCAAGTAAAATTTATCGTCCGCACATGTATTCCGCCAGCGCGCAGACTTTGGTTTGAATTGCCAGAAAGGCTATTATTTACCGACTACCAAATATATACTGACCAAGATGTACATCTGTCGAAATAACAAAAGAAAGCGGAATGAACGAAAAGAAAGAAAAAAAAAAGATTCTTTTCATCTTTGCTGCATAACTCGTATATATACACATACGTGCCTTCAATGAAAAAAAGTACAATATTTAAAATCCATACATGTACAGTAATTATTAAACGTATACGTAAAATATATAAATGTATATGTATACAAATTATATATATTTTTAAAGTGATTATATATTTCCAAATTATTTACCGTGTAATTAAATGTAAAGTGTATATATGCAATTATACATTTATGTAAAAGAATATAATATATATTGTAAAATTGTATGTAATTGCAAACTAAAGTGTAATAATACATGTAAAGTATAATTATATACGCGTATATGTAAAACGTGTAATTAAAAAGGGGAACATAATGACAAAACTGATGATGTATAATTAAGCATCATTTCGGAAAAATTCCATTTCGATCCAAAATTCACTTGCAGTTCGGAATTTTTTTTTCCTGTAAATTTCTGTTCTACAATAATTAATTCAAATTATTTAATTAGTCGTACTTTCAATCTTTTCTGGTAGTTTCAGTTCGCAGTATTTTTAATAATTGTCTTCAGTTGGTAGAATTTGAATAAATTTCTCACAGTCACAGTTGGTAGTTTTTTTTCATCAACATCTGGTTGTTAAGAGTTGGTAGTTTTTTCATTTACATCTGTTAGTTTCAGTTGGTAGAATATTCAATACTATTTGGTAGTTTCAGTTGTTAGTATTTTCAATATCTGATAGTTAGATTTGGTAGTTCTTTCAATAATATCTGGTAGTTTCAGTTGGTAGTTTTATCAATAGTTTTTTCTGGTTTCAGTTAATAGTATTTTCGATAATTTCTAGTAGTTTCAGTTGGTAGCATATTCAAAACTTTCCTGTAGTTTCAGTTGGTAGTATTTGAATTAATTTCACGAAGTATCAGTTGGTGGTATTATTTATATCTAGTAGTTAAAGCTGGTAGTTTTTTCATTAATATCTGGTAGTTTTATCAATAGTCTTTTCTGGTTTCAGTTAATAGTATTTTCGATAATTTCTAGTAGTTTCAGTTGGTAGCATATTTAATACTTTCCTGTAGTTTCAGTTGGTAGTATTTGAATTAATTTCACGAAGTTTCAGTTGGTGGTATTATTTATATCTAGTAGTTAAAGCTGGTAGTTTTTTTCAATAATATCTGGTAGTTTCAGTTGGTAGCTTTTTCAATAATTTTTATTAGTTTCAGTTGGTTGCATATTCAGTTTCAGTTGGTAGTATTTGAATTAATTTCTTATTGTTTCAGTTGGTAGTTTTTCCATTTAAATCTGATAGTTTTAGTTGGTAGCGTATTGAATACTTTACAGTAGTTTCATTTGGTTGATTTTATATTACCAGAGGTGACTAAAATTTTTCGAATAATTCAATTTTGATCAAAAATTCTCTCGCAGTTCGAATTTTATTTTCCTATCTATAAATTATTAATTCAAAATTTCGGAGTATAAATCGCTAGAAATGTTTCCAGAACTTTTTTATTGTCATCATTCTAGATATGTAACAACTTTGGAAATTAGAAAGTGTCATGTCACACACAATTGAATTTAAGTGTTAGAAAAAAAAAAAAAACCTCCGAAAAAATCGATCACTACCCAGAGAAGGAGAAAGAGAGAGGGAGAGAAAAAAGAGCCGACAGGCAGGACGCAAAAAAGCTTTTAGCGCCGATGAAGCTTTCGTATTATACGTACGTATATAGTATAACGTTTTTCAGTATATGTTTTGAAGCAGTTCACTGTTCAATTTATCTACATTTATCTACATCTTTCCTATTGGCTCAATTTGCCGCGCATTGCGGTATATACCCATTTACACTTTAAATCCAATTGTGTAATTTATTTATAGGCGCAATTTATTTCATAAACGAATATATCCTATATATACACATCTACAAAAGGCGGATTAAACAATAGAAAAAGAAAAACTTTGATAATTGTTTTTTTATACTTTTATAAAGAAAAAATAACTGAAAGATAATCGATGATGAGAATCTAGAGAAAAGTTTTCTTTTATTGCGAATATAAATATTTAAACTCGAATGCAATGTATGATGATTTTTATATGCACGTTTCGATAACAAACTTAGGAAACGCGGTGTTTATATCTTCGAATCTCTCTTTCTCTTTCTCTCTCTCTCTCTTTCTATTTCTCTTTATATATACCTGTATTTTCCTATATATATATATAGCTAAATAATATGCCTACATGTCCGTGGGTGGCTCGCGTGACCACACTATGATCGTCTCTTAGTTTGTTTCAAGGAGGATCGATGCCCAAGACGGTATATATCTACTGAAAAGAGAGGCTCAAGATTGCCGATAGTTTCAGATAAAAAAAATGAGTAACGATTGCCGTGAAAGGTGAAATTTAAGCGATAAGCCTGTCACACACGTTAGGAATTTATACTGCATGTGACGATGAAAAAAATTTATTATAATTTTTACATATATTCACACATAACGAAAGAAACGGTTACTCTACATTTATGGAATAAAATCTTGGTCTCATTTTTAAGAAATCCACTAAATAATAATAACAAATAATATCAGCAGCAGTTAACGGCTAAATATTAGCTAAATAATATTAATTAATAGCTAAATAATTTTAAACACTAGCTAAATAATATTAATTAATATCTAAATAATTTTAAACATTAGCTAAATAATATTAATTAATAGCTAAATAATTTTAAACATTAGCTAAATAATATTAACAGTAATTAACGGCTTAATATTAGCTCAATAATATTAGCAGTTGTTACGGCTAAATATTAGCTAAATAATATTCGCAGTATTTCAGGCTAAATATTAGTTAAATAATATTAAATATTAGCAACATAATATTAGCAGTAGTTAGAGGCTAAATATTAGCAATATTAGACATTAGCTAAATAATATTAGTTACTAGCCAGATAATATTAGCAGTAATTAACGGCTGAATATTAGTTAAATAATAGCTAAATAATATTAGTTAATATCTACATAATATTAGTCAACGTTCATTAAACAATGACCAAATATTATTAACTAATATTAGCTGGTACTAAATGCTAAAAATTACCGCACCTTTAGTTAATATTCTCAAAAGAGACGTTTTTATACACATTTCATCCAATCCTCTTATCACTGAATGAATATGACCTAAAAAAAAAAATAAACGTTGAGGAACTTCTTCGAGAGAGCGAGCGAGTGAGAAGAGAGCCAAGTATCATCGATCATTCTGACGTCGGCCACGCGAAGATGGCTGCCGGAAACCGCCACAGTGACAGCGGTACACGCAAACCGAAAACCATTTCCGCGACACATTTCACGGTGCTCCTACTAGACCACATTATTAATAAAAAGAAGAAGAAGAAGAAGAAGAAGAAAAAAAATCTTTCTCTGAATTATTATTATGTCACGTTACCAAAATGATAAAGTTGGTTTTTCATCTGACATATGTAAATGTTCGGGAGTCTCCAAAGAAAACCGGAAAGCCCTTCACGACAGAGGCGACAGTCTTTCATTTTTCAAATTAAACAGAAAAACGAAATAATTTGTGCAAAATTATTTTCCCAGTCTCGAGAAATTCCTCAGCTCTGCAATTAATATTTATATTTTAAGTGCGGAGAGAAATTCTATGTTTTCCAGTTTGCGAACTTTATGGAGTTGAATTTACCCATTCCATTAACCAGCATTCGGTAACCCTTTAACCAGCTTTAACTCCGGTAATATTTCACTCCTTGAGTATTTTTTTCTTCTTCTTTTCTTTTAATTGATTAATTAGTTTTTACTCTTTTTGGAGTTAATGCAACAGGAGCGAATTTACTCGGTTCGGTGGTTTTTGCGACTCCTTGCTTTACCTTCAACTCCGATAGACTTTTACTCCTTTGGTATTTTACACTGGATGAAGAACGCTACTTTTTGGAGTTAAATCCAAGGGAGTGGATTTACCTCCTTGAATTAACTCCCATTGCTTCTGGATTCAAAGGTCTCGTCCCTACGCTCGCAACTCAAGTTAACTTTAACTCCCTGAATATTTTACAGCAGGAGTAAATCCGAAGGAGTGAAATTAACTCCGAAGAGTGTAGCTCCAACTGTTTGTCCCGAACTTTTTGGAGTGAAACATCGGAGTGAAACTTAAAAATGAAACTCCCGGAGTTAAAATTACACTCCGTTGCATTTACACCTTCAGGAGTAGCTAAACGGGTACAAATTCAACTCAAGAGTTAATTTCACACCCCCATTTCCCTCCTGGAGTAAAATATACCAATTTTCACTCCCACTTGGGAGTGAATTTTTACTCCCACTTGGGAGTGAATTTTCACTCCCACTTGGGAGTGTAAAATTTTACAAACTCCAACTCCGTTGATTTCTATCTCTCTTGATATTTTCCTAAACTGTTTTTATTGTCGGAAAAAAGACTCTAAAAACGAACCTGCCCCATTTGATGGAGCGGAAAATAGCTAATATTAAACGAACCAGAAAAAATACGGTTTCTTTTGATTAATTTAGATATTCGTATTTCGTTCAACCATATATACACACTGAATGTTGCCTCATTCCTCCCCACCCTCCAACCCACCGTTCTTGGGCCGTGTAAGTTTTACCGGAACAATAACCAGGAGGTCGTTACTTACGAACCACGCGGACACCGTAATTTACATTCAAATGAGAATACACCACCAAGTCGTATCCGGGCAGCTGGGTGTAGTTGCTTCTCTTCACTCTTGAATAGACTCACTACTTTAACCATCGCTATATAGCTGTTGAGATTTAAGAGAGAAACGAAATTATACGAAAAAGGAAAATTTTCTTTTAAACAATATTACAGGGAGAGTTGAAAAAAATTATTATTAATCATTTTAGAAAAGAAGTTAGACACACACATACACGTTGAGAGGAAAATGAAATATTATTGAATTTTCACGCCTCTCGTGTGCTATCGTATAATCAATGAACACATTATGTACAGCTGGAACAGCTGGAACAGTTTAAGTAAATCACTTTTAATGAAATCGCTAATGCTAATTAAGAGGAATTACTCTTTCGTTAATTTCCACAAAAAGAAGAGTGTGTTGTAATTTGCAAGCGCAAAACTTAAGATTGTTCACCTGGTGTACTCATTTCTCACTTTTCTAACCATATCGTCACTATTATTTGCAAAAAATCTCCAGTTCTCCAGGAAGCAAAATTTGCTTGGTTTAACCAAATTATACATCAATTTATTTGTTTGATTATTTTTCGTTAGGAGAACAAAACACTATATTTGGGTTGGCTGAACCAAAATATTTAGTTAATACAACTAAAACATTTTTTACACTATTGAAAAATTTATTCTTTATTTGCCAATTTAACATTTTATTTACATTTCTGCAATTTATATTTATATTTAAATGTATTTTCTTTTTTATTTTTTTTTGAAATAATCTTAGGTACTAATTCAAAAATTTCAAATTTTATTTTTATGACGAAAAATTCAAGTAACGAGGAGAGAAAGTGGTGAATGAAAAACAATGAACAGGGGAAAGAATTTTTTTTTTTAAATTCTGATATAAATAAAAAGAAGAGGCAGTGGACCAGAGGAAAGCTAGAAAAGTTAGAGGTTGTCCCGGGAGCATTTACGAATTACGGAAACTGTGGAAAACGCTTGTGGCGTAACATGAAGGCATCAAGGGTGACTACCCTGAAGCACTTGAGCGAAAGAAAATTAGTCGACGGCTGTCGTCCCCAGGGAGGGAGTTAGGACGTCTGGA
>JUFY01025615.1:0-11521 GCA_001855655.1 Leptopilina clavipes | reverse complement strand
GGTTTTAATTTTTACATAAATATCTAAATAACATGAACGTTTAATAATTTTTGAGGTCATTTCTTTTCATATAAATGTCGTATTTTGTATTGAAAAAATAACTTGATCATAATCGTGCAGTAATTCGACACATTTATTCTATTTTGTTTCAGAATGTCGAATAGTCTTAAAATACTAGAGGAACGAGTTGCTGCTCTTGAAAAGCAAATTTACGGAAGTATCTCATCAACAGAAGCTGAGGAGAAATTTTCCGAAACTCCTGTTATTGAAAATCTCCTTAATATCAATACTTTTATATCATCTGCGCTTTCTGGTCGTGAAAGTACAAATACTTTAATTAATAGACTGCCGGAATTGAGTAATTATTTAGATCCAAACTTTGAAGATTGCAGTTTACAAACTGACGCTAAATTGGAATATATCTTGGCATCGGAGTCGCAAATTAAAGAAAATCTTCGACTGCTAACTGAAATAGAAAAATTAAATCCCATCCTGGAAATGGAGAGCATGAAAGAAGCACCAGAATTGTCGAAAAAATTAAATACCTTAACGCTGAATTATTTGCCAATTAATGAAGAATCAAAGGCCTTGAATAGCGAAATTCACGATTTATTTAACAAATATAATTCTATTATGGACACTATTTCCGAAACGCTTATTCAAATGGATTCAAAAATAACAATGGCTGAAATTGCTGCAACGCCTAAAAAACAACTCGATTGAATTGTGAATTTTTGGGAAATACGTAATGAAGAATTGCTTTCAAACGTGTGTTTTGATTACCGGTGTTCTGAATTTGTTTAATTCGTCACTGTTAATTGTATTTATATTGTAATTGTATTTATATTGTAATAGTATTTATATTGTAAAATTGTACTTTTAGCTAATTATATTTAAGTAATTAAAAAAAAATTAATAAATAAGTTATTTTTCATCACAAAATTGTCATTCTTTTTGCCATTTTTCACTTATTTTGTTTAATTTTTCATCTATATCGAAAAAATGAAAGTTCGACTAAGAGAGAATTCTTTCTCATATTTTTTCTGCCTAATAAAAATTCGTTTCGAACATTAAGATTTGAAAAAAGTCGTTTTAGTCAATTTCAAGAACAAGAGATGTCGAAAAAATCGTTTTTTTTACGTTAAAATAAATTTAATTACTCAATAAATATTTTATTATTATTAGTCGTTAAATAATAAATTTTATCCTAATTCTTGAATTTATTAATAATAAATAATTCATAATAATGTTTTCAAGAAATATAATTTCAAATATTTCCGAATTGAACTGAGACAAATTTTCAAGATTTCGATTCAGTAGGAAATATTTTCCGAAAAATTTTTAAGTTCTTTATTTTGAAATTCTTTTTCCAAGTCTAGGAAATTATTCAAATACAGAATTTTTGGCAAGATTTTAATTTAATTTTAAGAAGGTTCAACTCCTTAACATAACCTCAAACTAAAAAGTGTATTTAAACAACATATAAAACAATAATTAAAATTAATTTCACTATAAATTTTGAAAGACCCAGTTTTACAATTTTCAAAAAATAGTATATTATGCACCAGGGAGGAAAACTCGAGTTATTGTGCGAGGCACATAAACGAGGTTCCTCCCGTGTTGCATACGATTTTTTATGCCACATGCTCGAAATCTCGTATATTGTGGGTGAAGTGGTTGGAATCGAAGTTTGCAGGTTAGGTGACGTCAGAGGGAGAAAAAGGTAGTAAGCAGGGAAAAAAAGAGTCGAGCAGGCGCTATGCGCATGCGCGACTCTTTTTTCCCCTGATTACAACCTTTTTTTCCCTCTGACGTCACGTAGCCTGAAAATTTCGATTTTCAACCCACTTCACACGACAATAAACGAGGTTTTTGAGCATAGTGTGGTATAAAATTATTTTCAGCCACACTTTGTTACAAAATAATAATTATTTAACATTTTTTTGTTTTTTCGTTTAAGTTATTGGTAAACAATTGTAATTTTTATCTAATTTTCACAAACAATAACTCATTTTGCTTGTTGAAAGATTCTCTTCAAATGTTCATTTATTTTCGTTAAAAAATATAAAAAACAAAAGTTTTATTTGTCTAATAGCTTTTGAAGAAAATATTGTTAAAAAAAATTTAACGAACAGAATTGAAGAGAATCTATCAACGTGAAAAATGAGCTATTGTTTGTGAAAATTGGATAAAAATTACAATTGTTCACCAACTTAAACGAAAAAACAAAAAAATGTTAAATAATTATTATTTTATAACAAAATGTGACTGAAAATAATTTTTTTTTGAAAATTGTAAAACTGGGTCTTTCAAAATATAGTGAAATTAATTTTAATTTATAGTTTTATTTGTTGTTTAAATCCTCTTTTTAGTTTGAGGTTATGTCAATGAGTTGAACCACTGTAATTGATAGTGATTTCATTTTTTTTAAGGATAAAATATATAATTCTAGAATTGAAAAATAAATCAATTAGTCATATTTCAGACTATGAAAATTAAAATAAGAAACATTTTATACTGAAAAGTTATTTTTTTTTATCAAAATAAGTCGCTAAAAGTTGCATTTTTTGGGAAAGAAAGACAGAAAAAGTCTAAAAAATCGTATTTTATCAGAAAAAGTTGAAAAAAGTAGAATTTGATCAAAATAATAATTAATATCTTTTTGTAACGCAATCGTTCGTCTTGACTCCCTGCAGTTCTTCTGAAAATAAGAAAAAAACACAAATTATTTAAAATTTTGGACACACTACTAAACTTGAAATTTTGACTACATGTTAGAATTAGGGTTAGAATTAGGATATAATAAACATGGCTGACAATTGAGGGGCTAATAGTAAAAAAGGTTTAGTTTAGAATAATAATGAGAGCAAAAGTGGGATAAGTGAATTCGGAGCAAAAGAAGAGTTAAAATGATTGATTAATTTATCGATAAATTTATTATATTAACGATTATAAAATATTAATAATAATAATGAAACAAATCTAGTTTTAATATTATTAATATTTTTTAATCGTTAATATAATAAATCTATCGATAAACTAATCAATCATTTTAACTCGTTTTTGCTCCGAATTTTCTTATCCCACTTTTGCTCCCATTATTATTCTAAACCTTTTTTACTATCAGCCCCTCAAGAAGCTATAGGGAAGCGCTGCCCTGGTGTCGAAAATTTGCAGCTCAAAGTGTAATTCACTAAGAAGCACACTATTTTCCACAGAAACCTTATGAGTTTGATGTCACTTTAGGGTTATTTTTGTTCAAAAAAAATATGTATAATAAAAATCCTTCGTGAAAGAAAAACAAAAAAAATATGAACAAAGACATAGGAAAATGTTATTTTGATATTCTTAATCGTATAAGAGATTTATCACATGACGGTATGTTTATTAATATTTGCTTATAATAATTTAGAGTTTTACTTATAAATTAGTTATTATGTACAAATGTTTTCTTTGTTATATTATTCACGTTCAAAAAATAGAAAATTTGAACTTCAATTAGTACACATACATATTTAGCGTTGTTTACATGTGTTACAAACTTAAACACAATGAATTATAAGATTCGAACTAAACTGCAATAACCGCATACTTTCTTAAACACATTTTATTGGTTATAGGTTGATTATACTAAAATGAAAATTTTACCCAAAGAATTCTTTAACATGAACGTAAAAATTTTTGTAAAGTTTTGGGAATCCTGAAAAATTTTTTTTTCTAAATTAGCTGACATATTGAATTTTCATTTAAAATACGATATATTGTTTTTATAACCTTAATTTAATTTCTTTCTGTTGAAATATATAGATATTTTTAATTTTATTTAATTATTTTATTATTGATTTTTCATTAAAATTTATCGATCTTTTGGATTTAATTAATTAGGTGAAAATTATTAAGTTCAAAATTTTACGAGCTAGAATTTCGAGTTTTTGTTAATTTATATTTCTAGTTCTCTTAATTATTTATATAAAAATTTAGAAAGATTTATATTTTAATATTTAAATTTCTATTTCTTAATTAAAGAAAAAAATTTACAAATCAACATTATTAATTGTTTAAAATTTGAAATGATAAAAAAATATTTAAAACATTTGTTCGAAAAAGGAACAAAAAATAAATTTTAAATAAATCAACAGTAAAATTATAACCAAGTGAAATTTACGTTGATTAAAGATATATTAATTTATTTTTATATTTTTTTGTAACCCAAAACCATATTTTATTAGAAATTGTAAAAAATTTATAATAAGTAATTTTTTATTTTTTTTTTAAATGCAAAAAATATATAAAAATTTTTTAACCATTTTTACAATTTTTTTAAAATTTTTTAGTTAATTAAAAAAAATATAGGAAAGACATTTTTAACTATTTATTCACAATTCTTTGTTTTTTGTCTTTCTACTTTTTTGAAAAAATAAAAATTTTTCACAATCCGTGCAATATTAATTGCTTATAAAATTATTTAAAAATCGTAAAAAACTTTTAAATAAGTTCCAAAATATTTAATTTATTAACATAATATTACAATTATTCATATATGACCTTTTAATTTTCAGATTATGATTTATCAAGTAATGATGAAAATTCTTTGCTTACCGAAGATGGTATTCCAATTCGAAAACTATTCGTTGGCAATTTAGCTCAAAGGGTTAGTACTATTGCTTCCTCATGGAAGCATTGTAATACCGAAATATATTCCATCCATTCTATAAACACTTCTAAGACGACCTTGAATTTATAAATTATAATTATATTATAATAATTATAATATATTATAATTTTACTAAATTTGAAAAGATACAGTTGTGCATTTTTCAAAAAAAAAATATATATATATTTTCAGTCAAAATTTTGTGTCAAATAATAATTTGTATCAATATAATTTTTTTTTAGAATTGTTTTATTTGTTTAAAACAAATTTTTGGTTTGAGGTTATGTCAATGGGTTGAAACATCTTAGGATTGTTCAATGATCTATAAATTTTCTTGGTTATGTGGGACCTACGATTTTCACCCAACAAATACGGCACTGATATGTAAAATTGGTAAACAAATACTTTCCAATGTTTTTCGCAGAACACAGACACTTTTTAGAAAAACTACCAACTTACCCAGAGTTATTGTCTTCTAAATTACCAAAATCCGAAAGATTGTTTGAATCCATCCAGAAAAGCGGTTGCAGAACGAGAATAACTGAAAAGTAGTGTAATTATTCTCGTTCTGCAACCGCTTTTCTGGATGGATTCAAACCATAACCAAGAAATTTCCGAAACCGTTGAGCAATCTTAAGTTTTATTTATTTTTTTGTTCATATTTAACTCATCCATATTATTACTACATTACATACGTTTTAAGAATACATCGATTAATCTAATTTAAAAAAATTATTTGCTTTGAAATATTCTCCATGAGGAAGCAAAGTGTTCATAAAATGATCACAAAAATTCCTACTTCAACTTGTTTTTTTTTTAAGTATAATTTTATTGAATAAAAATGTTTCTCTTGTTGAAAACGATAATTATATTTTTTTATTTTATTCTCTCCTCGGAGACTCTTTGAGTTTATTTTTAAATCCATATTTTTAATCCTCATTCATAATCCAACCATAACCTTCATAATCCTTTAAATTGACGCCTGTAGCCGACTTTTATTTATTAGAATTACTTCCATAAGCCTGACCTTCTGATCAGAATAGAGGAGAATCATGGAGAATCTCTAGTGACTAATCAATAGAAAATTAGTACAGCACTAGCTATTAATGATAATTCAAATTTACATTTAAATTTTGATTAGATTATTGAAGACTTATCATCAAATGAAAAGGATGAAAATGAGGAAAATGTATTAAAATTTAAAACTAATTTTAAGAGCTAATAGAGTAAATTTTATTTAATTTATTCAAGTCAGTTTATTCAAATAAATTGTTTTATGGATTGACAAATTTATTCGTTTAGGGGGGCATTAGGAAACCATTCATTTCGGTTCTAAAAAATTTTTTTATGGAATGATCTTCGTGGGGACGACTCACCTAGTGTTTATTTTTAGACGTCTCCTAAAGATTTGGAAAAACTATTCTCTAAATATGGAAAATTAGATGGCTGCTATTTAAAGAGAAACGGTGGGAGAAATAATTACGCTTTCGTCACATTTAACAATGTTGAAGATGCATTAAGGTAAATGTGCAATTTGATTTATACACTAAATCAAGTGCTTAAGGAGTGTTCAATGGTTTCGGAAATTTCTTGGTTATGTGGGACCTGCGACTTTCACCCAACAAATACGGCACTGATCTGTAAAATTGGTAAACAAACATTTTCCAATGTTTTTCGCAGAACACAGACACTTTTTACAAAAACTACCAACTTACCCAGAGTTCTTGTCTTCTAAATTACCAGAATCCTAAAGATTGTTTGAATCCATCCAGAAAAGCGGTTGCAGAACGAGAATAATTACACTTATTTTCAGTTATTCTCGTTCTGCAACCGCTTTTCTGGATGGATTCAAACAATCTTTAGGATTTTGGTAATTTAGAAGACAAGAACTCTGGGTAAGTTGGTAGTTTTTCTAAAAAGTGTCTGTGTTCTGCGAAAAACATTGGAAAGTATTTGTTTACCAATTTTACAGATCAGTGCCGTATTTGTTGGGTGAAAATCGCAGGTTCCACATAACCAAGAAATTTCCGAAACCATTGAACACTCTTAAAGTAAAAACCTAGTATGTTGCGTTTCCTACAAGGACAAATGCGAATTATTAGGTTCTTAATGCGGTCAAATTCTTTTTCCCTTTTGAACAGTTTTTTTTCATCATTTTTAGCGCAAGAGAAGATGGATATGACAGAGCAATTCAGTTACACAATCGGGATTTGAGGGTTATGCCAGCAGATTCTTGGCATCAGCCCGATAGTATTAATAATAGGAAAAAAAATGCTTTTAAAAAGAACGGAAAGACAGACACTTGTGATAATAATTTAGCGACAAGTCAGTATTACGGGACAGATGATAAAATTCCAATTCATCGATTAAATGATGATTGCCTAATTCACATATTTATTTATCTTCCAATCGTGGATAAAATTAACATAGAAAGTGGTAAGAATTTATATAATTAAATCTACTATATTCATTACAAAGATGTCTGTTATAATTTTTATCCATATTTCATATTAGATTCAATTTTTTTTTCTTCAGTTTGTCAACGATGGCGTGCTGTAAGTCAAGAAGCATGGCGTGGATTTCGACGTCTAGATTTATCACAAGCAACCTGGGGATTTGCCAATATTCAGAAAAAGAAATATGTCGACACATCAACTCTACGAAAAGTATTACTACGATGTGGTCGTTTTTTGAATCATGTAGATTTTTCCCTTCCATCGCATCGTTTGAGTCAAAGTACATTGACAATTGTCAGTAAATTTTGTCCCAATTTGCAATCAATTGACTTGTCATCAATAAACGTTACATCGTCTGGTTTAATTGCTCTCACTGCAAGTTGCTCAAACATAACGAAATTGTCCCTCGGTTCTTCAATAAGTCCATGTGACAATGATCTATCACAACTATTTACAAAGAATAAGCAATTGAAATATTTAAAAATTAGTTCTAATTTCTTTACTGGAAAATGTCTTTTACATCTGCCATCAGATTCAATTGAGGAAATTATTCTCACCGATTGCAGTGGGATTTCATCATTATATTTTCTGAACGTAAGTTTTTTTTTCATTTGTAATAATAACTTTCGACTTTGATTTGATGATTTTAATTGGATCATCCGGATAATTTTCTCTGTATCAATTGAAATAAAATTCCTTGAAACAAAGAAAATAGAGACAATTTTTGGTTATAATATAGAAGATGAAAATTAAAATTGCTATCTAATTTTAATTTTCTATTTGTTTAATTAAAATATTAATTTTTATATGTTTCTTTTAGGCTTTAAAAAAATTTGACAAATTACATTCACTCACGTTGAAAACTTGTGTAGGTTTGAACGATGATATTGTTCAAGCACTGCAATCACGTAAAAAGAGTATAAAGAATTTGGAATTAAGTGGATATTTCCCTATGCTATCATCGCTGGCATTACATAATCTTGCCGAATTAGTAAAATTAGAAAAGCTAAATCTTGGACAGAATAATTTAGTTACAGATGATTGTTTACTTGTCGTCAGTGCCTGCTGTAAACATCTGAAATATCTTGACATTCATGGTAACTATACAGAATTTTTTTGTGTCAAATAATATTTTACTTGTGACAAGGATACAAGAGCTTCTTGTCTCAATTTTACATCAGAGAATTATTCCCTTAAAAACTAAGTAGTAATTTGAATGATAATTGCATTGTAAATTTATCTTAAGGGGACAACACTATTTGTAGATTGATCATCTAGTGAAGAATGAAGAGTTTGATTTTCACTAAAAAAAACAGCCGTTTTCAGCTAATTATTTAATCAAAATTAACCAGGTAAAATTGCATACAAGGTACAAAAAGTGTTTAGGCGAAATTCTGAGCTATTATCTATAAAAAAAAATGCATCATTTCAACTAAAAATTCGAGGCTATTATATAAAAAAAAATAAAATAAAAGCTTGCTATGGTTTGTGGTGAGCATGATTGTAGATATCTGGATTATCTGAAATTCTAAAATGAAACGACTTTAATTAAATTATTAGATCATCTAGTCTTTAATGTTTCGCCAAACGGCTCCGAAGTTTGTCCAAATTTGGATCAACTCAAGAGTTCTCAGACATATTTCTAAGACTATAAAATTTGAAAAAAATCGATTTTTTGAAAATTACAACTAGCGTTGCCCCTTTAAATCCAGTTAGATAAATAATAACAATCAAAAACAAAATCTAGTAATTCTTATTCCCCTTCTTTATAGATTGCCGACGTGTTACAAATAAGGGTTTAGCGGGTCTAGTTACATTACCGAAATTAGAAAATTTGATAATAAGCTATTTGGATAAAGTAACGGATCAGCATTTAGGTAATCTGCAGAGTTTAAAAACATTAGAATGCCGAGGATGTCAGCAAATTACGGACATGGGTTTATGTACATTAGTGTTTATGGCAGCACAATTGGAATTGCTCGATATTTCCGGATGTTATTGTGTCACAAACAATTGGATTAATTTGGCATTAAAGTGTACTGGAAGTCGAAGAAATGGAATTGTTTTAAAAGTATATGTCGGAGGTTCAGGCATTGATGTCACTAAAGTAAAAGAAATTTCACCATTTCTTCAGATTATCAATGTTGATCTTTGTGCAAAACGCTTGTGACCGGACTCTGCCCGATGGGTACCCGGACTATATGGATAGAAATCTTATCCATTTGAATATTCTTTAATCCAAAAGATTAAAAAAAAATGGAATATACAATCTATTTATTTTGATTCTCGCAATTTTTCTTCAATCTTTGCTTTATGTTTCTTCTATATACATCGAAATTTTTATTTACCCTTCGAACTAAAATGAATTGAGGACGGAGATTCAGATGGATAAAAATTGAAATATAAAATAGAATAATGTTTGAAAGAGTTTCTTTTTTAAAAATAAAAAAAAAATACAACTGGTTGTCAAAAAGACTTGTTATTTTTTATCTTATATATATATAATAAAACTGCGTATAATTATGCAAACTTAACGCCTAATTCTATTAATAATTCTAACGCCATTATTAGATCCTATATTTTAATCTAAAGAGATAATATTTGTATGCAATAATTTTTTCAACTGGAAAACTTTTTGCATATAATTTTAAACTAGTTTATATATTAAAATTTATTAAGACTTTTAAGAAGAAGATATTCCAAGTAATCATTTTACCGACACTCCTTATTTCTTAGAACCTATTTATTAGTTATTTTTCCATCGAAAAAAAAATTTAAGTTATGTATCTCTTGCAAACCGCTATTTAATTTCTAATTTAGCACACGTGCCTTTATTAGTTTTGCAAAAGAAAGAACCTTGAACTTGAAAATTAATTACAACTGTCGTTATTGTAATATCGACAGTTGCAATTAATGTAAAAAATAATTTAATTATTTTTAATGAAGATATTCTTCTAATTTCTACTTAAATAATTAAGGGACATATAAATAAAAATTAATGGAGTCTTGAGTTGCTATAATCTTTATGTGAAGATTTAGTATATGTTTTTTATGAGTCATGTCGAATAAAGGAAACTAAGAGGACGAGTGCGAAAAGGTCGAAGTACAGTGTGAAATAAATCGTTAATATAAATGCTGAATCCTGTTAGCATAACAGCCAATATATTTATTCATAACTTTAGTCCTGAAGTTGACTCTTGACTAGCTAATACGTAATTTATACAATTATAGAAAAAAATTTTTTTATCAACCCGCAATACGTTTAATAATGATTTTACATGTGTTCATGGTGTTTCTTGCTCTGGTATGTGGAAAAATTACCAAAAGTTTTAATTTCTATTGTAATAAATATTTTCTCAATCATCGTTATCACTTGTAAAGTAGAAAATAGTATTGACTTTATTAGACCATCAGTGAGAATCATATAAATTTCATTTCACTACTTGTGAATTTTCTTGATCAGAATTAGACATATTTTATGGGTAAATAAATCCTCATATAAATTTAAAATAGTTTCAGATATTTGCTTTAAATATAAAACAAGTAACAGAGGAAAATAATATGAATGAATCGATTGAAGTCGTTAAAGATTCTCAGAAGGAGCAATATTTAAATCAGAACTACAATAGCAGTAAGTTAATGTTTATATAATTTTTCCTACTAATTGTTAATTATCGCTTTGACAATCTTGTTGTATTTTTTTCGACTTTCAAGGTAGGCAATAATTTTTTGTAAAAATAATTTATATATATATAAAATTGATCTAATCTAAAATTGAAATATTCGTTCCATCAAAACTTGGTAATTTAAAATTAGGACTATAATATTTAAAACTTCAGAAATTGTAACCAGCAGTGTTTAATTTCAATTTTACACTTTTGTTAGTGTCTGTAAAAATTACATTCTCAGTCCGTTCCAGATTTACATTAGAAATTTTTATCGAACCTAGAATAATGTTAATTATAAATTTATAATAATGTTTCTCCTTGAAATTATTTTTTGCTCTGACATATTTTTATTTGTTGCAATTTTGTTATAAGTTGAATTATTCGATTTATCCGGCTTTCTGCTTTAGTTTTTGTCTGATCCTTGAGTTTTTGAACTTGTAGATTAGCCAGCTGTGTGGTACGACTAAAATGGATATACACTTTCTAAGGTTCTGTCTTCTTTTCGCAAGAGTCGATTTTTAATAATTTTGCATTCTTGGATTTTGAATTCCGCTAATAATTCTATCTTTGACGAGAGTATTTTTGGGTTTACCAAAAGAGAAATATCCATATTGAGATCTTTGGAAAGAAAGATGTTGGCAGCTTCTCTAATTCTGCTGTCCAAAGGAAAAACCTAGTAAGTCGCTTTTGCCATAAGGGCGAGCGTCCCTTAGCTTTGTTATTCAACTTTCGCTCTTATGGCA